>BPLR01005154.1:0-41817 GCA_021605095.1 Caerostris extrusa | reverse complement strand
GGATCGAAGAATTGCTAATCTGCTGAAGATTGCAGAAAGATCATTAAGAAGATTAGTACGATTAATTGTACAAGGAACATAGATGGAAGCAATATTAACATTATTAAAAATGTTGAGTGTTAATACTAAGTACGGTTGTTTGTATATCAGTTAAGGTGTGTGGAAGTAACGTTAATGTGTGAAATAGTGTTTTAATAAAAATGGCCGTACCTCACGAGGTCTGGGAGTTTTGTCCACCATCATTCCTGTAAAGCAAATAATTAGGTATGTAAGGCCTACGATTAGGTGAAAGATGCGTTTCTTGAATGAGTATCAAATCTGGGTCATGCGTGTTAGTAAAATGGATTAGCTCATGCATTTTTGACGTAATAATGCCATTTGCATTCCAATAACAAATTTTAACACAACCAGCACAACCATTAAGTAGCATGATTAGAATTTTTGAATGCTTAGCACAGCGGCTAGCTTTTCTAGTGGATTTTTGGCAGCTGCCAGGGCAGTAAACATTTTTATCTAATCCTCTAGGGAGTTAAAAATGGAGTTAATTCGTTAAGAACATAAATTGCCTTAGTGGCAGCATCAGAGTTAGAATTTGGAACCTGGTTTTGAACTATTTGATGATTGTGCTGATTCCCCGTAGTAGGACCAGCGATGGAGTTGGTGGAGCTCCTTGCACCATACTGGCAAAAAGGAGACTCCCTGGGTTACTTTTTTTTTGCCGTGAAATCCCGTCGCGCAACACCTGCGGCAACTTGGCGGCGTCCTCGGTTTCGGGAACTTTGGGCATCCTCTCCACGCGGCTAAGTGGCCGATTTCATTGCAATTATGCGCTTCGGTTGGTCTAGTCGTTTCCTTAATGGGACACTCTTTTATATAGTGTTCCCACCACACTTTAGACATCTCTTTTTATAACCACAATTCGTGGAGGAGTGATGGAAATAATTATACGAGAAGCATTGTGTAGCTCCCGGCTTCCTGTTAAACTTCTCTACCTTAACCGCGTAGTGGAGCAGCCGATCAAGACTAAAGAGATCCTTTGTTATTATCGTGGCGTAAATAGGTCAACTGCCATACTGGGATGGGTTTCTTAGTTTTGAGGTTGGTGATTGCCTCACCTTTTCAATTTGTATCCAGCCTGTGTTAACGCTTCAAGAACTTCCTCCTCATTATACTCCGTTGGCACTCCTTTGAGGACAGCCTTTAGGGCCTAAGATTCTTTGGAGTGATTACAAAAATTCCAATTGATGAGCCGTCAGGTACCTGGTTATATCCCGATGCTGATCAGTGTCAGCCGGAAAGATTTTTATATGCTCACCCGCGAGCTTGATTCTTATTTTATTCTCGAAATTGTTACCGATGTCGGCAACAACCGTCTTTAAGTTACCGCAATTACGAACCATAATCGGCGGCATTTTATGTTCTGGGGGGAAACCTCCTGACCTCCATTGCCAGTCTCATCCACCGTGAGCTGGTCAAAGCCATTGCTAACATTAATAATATCTTTAGCATTTTGCACTTTAACTTTAGCAGTTTGTTTCTTAGTTGGCAGAATAAATTCATCTGCCTGCGCTGTGCGCTTATTTTTACCACTAACACATTTAATCTTCGCAGAGCTATGCCTGCTGCAATTAACTAGAGGGCAGAGACCAAGATCACTTACCCTTTGTAGAGCTGCTTTATATTCCTTCTCCGCCTTCGTGAGGGCAACCTTCGTCAGCTTAGCCGTCGACATCTTGTCGAGGAGATCCTGGTCGCAGATGATGTTGGTGACATTTACAAATCCCAGCGCCGAATCATATCTTTTTTTTCTGTTGCGCTGCTTCTTTTTCCGCCTGGAGGAGTTGCTGGCAGTGTTGTGCCTCATTGATAATGGGTGGTGCCGTAGTCAGAGACAAGTCCATATTCATGTCCGAAGTCGTCGTCAAATTGGTAACGTTTCCCGGGGTCGCAGGTACTACACAAGAGCCCTTAGGAGTGCTTTTCTCCCTGCCGCGTGAACACAACCGTCGTCATCAACTTCCATCTTCAAAATCTCACTTTCACTGAAACCGCAAGATCTAAAAATGATCACAGACCGTTATCCAATCAACTCTCAAAAACCGAGTATATCGATCTTCCGTAAGTCTCGGATCCAATCCGCAAATCCGCATAAACCGTGCTCGTCAATCGTCTCAAACCAAAGTCTTGTAATCAGGATCGAAAACAGAACGTATCCGACAATCAGGAGGATCAATCCGCTGTCGATGACCAATGTTCAGGAATTCAATGAGTCTATCTGCGTCAGCGGGTTCGCTTAAATGCAAGGGTGGGAGGGGCTTAGTACTTTTGCACGTAGCGAAAGTCCTCCCAATTGGTCAAGAGCTGTTCTGGACCTTTCAATGATTCTACGCTGGTTTCTAAGGTAAACAAAACGGATAGGTGATCTGAATCGAGTTCGTTAATCACCTCGACTTCACAATTAAAAGGAATAAATTTAAAAATGCCGTAATCAAGGACATTCCCCGCGTGGTTACTAATAATATTAAATCTAGTTGGTCTGGGGCGCTACGACTTTCAATCCTCTTTGTAACTTCAGATATTTGTTCAATTGAAATCCATTACGGTTTGAACGTCCGAAATTCCAACTAGAGTGGAAAGCGTTTAGGTCGCCAGCTAAGATCACATTAGGTCCAGATTTCAGTATACTGTCAATATCCTCCACCGGGTATCCACCTGGGTTGTGAGGTGCGACGTAAGTCGAAGCGATGATGATGGGGAAATCATTTAGAATAATTTGTATCATGGCTACCTCGGCGCAATTAAGGCGCGGAGCAGGTAGTTCATGGTGCCTGATGCTACTTTTCACATAAATGCAGGTGCCACCGCTTACATTAGAATTTAGGTTGATTCTATCAAAACGATAGAATCGATAATTTGCGATCAGTGGGGTCTCTCCAGGTCTTAATTTAGTTTCCTGGACCAAAAGAACATCAAGGTTATACTCTAGGCAGAATTCTCTTACCTCGTTTATTTTGGAACGTGATCCGTTTGCGTTCCAGGTGGCAATCCTGAGAAGTTGCAAGCTGGTTTGAACATTAAACGTTACCGGTCTGATGTCAACATAGGCCTTGAATATGATCAGGGCCCTGGAATGGTGGTCGGTGACGTTTCTGAGTCTGTTGATACTGAGTTCGAACGCTGACACAAGGGTCTGGGGGTCCATACCCTACTGAATATACTTCATCATATCCCCAATGATGACGGAGCAGTCAATTTGCTGTGCAGGAGGGGAGATGGTGGCGGGGTGCATCGGCATCGGCAGTGGCACGTGGATGGCGCAAGTCGGTGGAGCGGGGACGGTGAAGGCAGGGGCCGCTTGCGGTTTGGAGCGCTGCGGGGATCGTTCCTCCTCAAAGGTACGCGTGTTGGCTCAGGTTGCTGACCGGCGCCTGCGGTCAGACTCGCGTAGGAGACTGCACTAGACACCGGCCATGTAGGTGGTAGAGGCTTCTTAGGCAGGGGCTTTCGTTTTTGCTGGCTTTTCCTTTTCCCATGGCCTGGGCATCTGGGACCGCCCCGCCAGTTTGCAGGAGGGTCTCCGCCACAGTTAACACAGCGGGGAGGTTGGTTATCAGATAGTTGGCAGTGTTCCGCCTTGTGGGGGCCAGCACAACGGACACATCTAGCTGGCAGCCTGCATACTTCCGAGGAGTGGAAATATCCTTGGCAGTTCCAGCATTGACTGGGTCCAGGGCGTCCTCGATAGGCCTCAACAGATATTTGGATGCCAAGCAATTCAGTAACATTATAAATGTTGGCCGACTGCTGGCTTCTTTTCACTTGGCCATAGAACAGGGGCATAGGCTCCTGAGTTTTATGTTTAGAAAGGCGGGAGATCTTTATCAGTTCAAAGCCCTCCTCTTGCAGTTCTTGGGTGATTAGGTCCATCTGAGTATTGGCAGGCAGGCCCCGGATGACTACTTTTATGGGCCTTTCTTCTTTCAGGGTATAGCTTTTATATTCCAGTCCTCTGTCCTCCATGAATTTGGTCAACTTCCGGAAGTCATCATCCGTGTTGACCTGGAGTTTCATGAACTTGCCCGTGTATCGGCACTGAAGAAGGGGCACTTCAATTTTCAAGACGTTGAGGATTGAATTCCAGTCGTTTTTGGGCTGGAAAAAGATGGGAGGGAGTCTAGCGTCATAGACCGCATTTAGCTCGGGGATGTTGTTGATGTTTCCCGCGGCTGAGAAGGCATTTGAAGTGCTACCTGCGCCGTCCATTTAACAATGGCGGGGATGAAACAGAGTTTGCGGCCGCTTGTAAGGTTCCCACCGAGGCGAGAAGCGGTTAAGCGAAAAACTTGACCAATCACTAGCCTCACTAAATCGACCGCTTGAAGTCGCCCAACTTTCAAATGCTTCATGTGACTTGGATTGAGCCAATAAGGATCGAATAGATTTTACCGCCATTACGACTGATCGAACTTTTTATCCTCTTCTTGTGTCTGTTCTCAGCGATCTCTTTCAATGAAGTTTTAATAAATGAGGTTAAAAATATCGTCATTTACATGATTTGAGAGATGCAAATCATAAAAATATATTATGAGGGAGAATGCCTGGCAGCAAGTTGGATTTGCCATGGAAAGAAATGGTGAGTAATTATATTTTTGCTTCTGTATAAATTATTAATAGTATTAATGAATATATTAGGCTTGGAATTATTACATACACTTTGTGCAGTCATATTCAATGTAAAATCTCTATAAAATTGTGTCATGATGTTACATTTGTAGCTTGTAAAGTTACATTCAACATAAAATATTTATGAATAATTCATAATGTTAAATACATTCATCTAAAATAATTACCATAATATTGTTAAGCTCTTATAAAGCATCACATGCACAAATGAATGTGTCAAGCTTAAGAATATATCACATAACGTTATTTATTCATAATAAACATTCGATACACTTTTTCAATTCATATTCAATGTATAACCATAAATTTGTGATGTGTGCATGTTTCCATGTCTTGTACGTACATAACATTCAATATAAAATATTTACAAAACAAGCCGTAAATGTTTAAATATATTAATCCAAACAATTTATATACTTTTAGTAAGTTATAGTGATGTGAAAATGTATGTTGATACATTGGTTTCAGCTGAAAGTTGCAAGGACAGATAAGTATCTGCGAGACAGATACCGTGAGGAAAAAGAATTTAATGAATCTGCCTAGTGGTAGTCACAGCAGAATTAAAAAACAGTGGCCATTGTACAGTGCCATGTCATTTTTGGAGCCATTACTCCAAACAAAAAGGTACTTCATTCAATTTCAAAGATTTCTTAAATGAATATATATATATATATACTAGAAGACCCGGCCACGCGTTGCTGTGGCTTTCTTGTATTTCGTTCAATTATTAGATACTATAATTGGCATTGTTAAGGAAGTAATTGGTAAAGAATGATGAAAAGATCAAATTAAGCTTCAACGAATAGAAAATGTTTAATTTTTATTAATTTAATGAATGAGGTAGATAATGTTGATTTTTAACACTGTTTTATAAATATTTTACCTAATTTAATTTTTAATAATCATTACTTTCATTTAACTAAGAACTAAGCGATGAACACTATTTCTTGTTAATCTGTCTTTCGTCAAAATAAATAAATTCGATGGTTTTCCAATACGTGAGCATGCAAAATACAGCTGCCCATGGGAGAAACACGGATTCTCCAAGTCCAAGCCACAAATAGCCGTTGTCTGCCCTTGCGACTTATTTATTGTCATCGCCAAAGCTAAACGTATCGAAAATTGTGGACTTTTGAAAGGTATTGTAGATTCTGATGGTATCATAGGTAGGTACAGGACGACTTCGCCTTTAAACTTTCCAGTCAATATCGTTGCTTCAAGTACGTTTCCGGTACTTCTTCTGGTGACAAATCGTGTACCGTTGCATAATTTTGGAGGATTTAAGTTACGCAATAGAATGATCGGTGAAGCAATTTTCAGACGAAGATTGTGTGACGGCATTCCTGGCATATCCAGAGAATTTAAAAATTCAATCAGAAAATTGACGATCTGGTTTTCATCAGCAATGGTGTCGATTGACTTAAAAGTCATCAGATTTTTTTGTTGTTGTTGTTTGTTCCAACGCAGTTGGCAACCACTCAGACAATCGCCTTTAATACCTTAAGGCAAGCGCTGCACAAACGTTACTCGCTTAGCACTACCCAGGAGGTGCATGCAACTTGAAGATAGCCACGGACGCGGAGTAACAACTTTAAAATTACTTGTGTTATGGTGTTGCACATGAAAACAAAAAGCATAAAAATTCATTCTGAGAAAAAGCTAAAAACAACTTTTAATTAGAGATATTGATTTTAAAAATGCTGTAAATATATTAAAATGCCATTTAATTATCAAGTTCATAGTCTTATTTATTAAAAATATAGTTTTATTTTCCCCCAAAGCCCTAAATATTTTCTGAGCTTTGTTTTGAAAAAGTTAAAATTTGGACAAAATTTTTTTACAACTTCCTCCTATTTGCAAAGGCTTTTAATATGAAATTACTTGAATTTAAAATATCTAGCCTTTTGCAAATTAAATATATTCAAAACCTTGGAATTTCAATAAAAATATCAACTTTAACTATTTTTTATACAATTTATACTTTAAAATATGGATAAACATTGCAAAAATGTGATATTGTTGCAAAACTTGATAATTCAAAAATAAATGAAACATGTAGTTTTTTCCTTCGCAAGTATTTTTATGCTGGGAATATCCTTATGTAGGTAATATACTGTTTTCAAATTTATATATTAATTATTTATACATTTTTGTATGCTTAAAGTTTGTCGACACAAACTTTTTTTTTACAAATTTACAAAAATTCTTAGTTTAAAAACTGAAATAAAACTAATTTATGAATTTAGGTTAATTTCCATGTTCTATTCCTTTCATACATTTAAAGAAAACTTTTACATGAAGTTTCAAAGCATTTAGAACAGAAATATTAGTATTATGGTGTTTTGAATGAATACAAAATGCATAAAAATTCAAATAAGAAATAATTAAAACCAACTTAAAATAAAAACAAACGCACATACATAAAAATGCTCCTTTATTAATATAAACACTTATTTATTTGTTTTGTTTTCTTTAAATAACTTCCAATTTAAAAGTACCATTTATCAATTTTTCTTCGACAATATTCAAATCACTCAAATTTATAACTCAAATTCTTTGTTTTTCAAATAACAAAAGTTTTTTAAAAAAATGTCCTTGATTTTCAACTTGCAACTATTATAATACCTTATATAAAATTTTAATGTTATCATTATATCAAATAATTGCAGAGTTTACTTCATTTTCACACTTTTCAAAAAAAAATCCTTAAAATTCATCATATTTCTTTAAAATTATATTGTCCATAGTATATTATCTTGCAGATCCCATTTCATTTTTGAATTCTTAATCAAATAAAACACATGTTGACAAACTTTAAGGATAGAAAAGTTCAATGTTTTGATTCACAACTTTTCATTCCATATATTTTATTCCAATTCAAATTCAAACTCAGAAAATAAAAAAAATATTGATAATCAAATCAGGTAATACTTACATTCATTTGATTTATTTCGCATAGAAATAATATAAATTTCATACAATATAATTTTCACAAAATTTAAAGTAGAACATAAAACAATAATATTCAGAACATGAGAATTTTGCGGTTATGTAGTACAGGCATCGAGACGCGGAGCCATCTAAAAATAGTAATTATATTGTTCGAAAAATGTAGCTACGAATTCCTATAATTGCAGTATTGCAACCCTAAAGAAATTGGCGGAAAATTGGCGAAAATTCAGGGTTGCAAGATTGACGCCTTCCTCAATGCTAGATTTTAACCGATTTTGCATTTAAATACAAAAAAAAAAAAGAATAAAAACTATCCTATGTCTCAAGTTGGAACAAAACACACATTTAAAAAAAAAAAAAAAGTTAAAATCGGATGGTTAGTTTCGGAGTTCATCGCGAACAAACATCGTGACACGGGAATTATATATAATAGATAGTATTTATATATTTTTTTTATTTTATTAGCTCCTGGTCTAATTTATTAAGCCAGGATGAAACAGACGTTCAACAAGAGTCCTGTGAGAGATCATCGGTTGAAACTGGTAAGTATTTAATTTTCTGATGCATACACTTTTCTATTTTTATAGAATGTAAACATTTTAAAAGGATATATTTAGTGAACTGTTATTTTAAGTACTGAGTTGTATGTGATTAAGAAACTTACTTCACTCCACTTACTTACTAATCTCGCATTTCACTCCAGCATATAAATACATTTTAAGAAAAGGTCTTCATTTTTCAAAAGTGTGAAGTATAGGCAAATAATGCAGATATTTGATTTAATGATAATGGTGTTTAAACTATATTATAAAATTTGTAAACAAAGAAATTTAATGATAAAAAACACTCATAATTTGAATAACATCAAAGTAAAACTTTATTGAAAACAATCTACATAAGTTTGAATATATTTTTAAAAAAATTAAAGAAAGAAATGTTTATAATAATAAAGAAGAATTCATAACTTGCATCTGTTTTTAATTAAAAATCCAAAAATGTGTAAAAGATAAAATCCTTTTAATGACATTTTATTTCACCGTTTCTTTTTTTTTTTTCAGATGTAGAGAATGAAAGTTCTTTCATTGACCAAACACCTCCTCCAAAAAAAAAAAAGAAAATCAGAACTGTTTGATAGGGCCTTGGAGAAAGTGTGTGAAATTAATGAAATGGACATTTCATGGAGTTTGCTGCGGGATGCGTAAGGAAATTCCCCGATGCAAAGCCATAGATGCATTTTATAGTATTTTAAGTAAAATGAATAAAGAAATGTGATAAAAAGGTTTTTATATTTAATTCTAAGTACAACATATGTAAATATGAACAAGCATTGTTTTAAAAACTTATTCCCTGAATTAAATTATTATTTTTGAAGATGTATTATTTTTAAATTTAAAATTCCATTAAAAAGGTAAATACGTTTGATTATTTAACAATATATATATATATATATATTTAATAAAAATTAGTTTCAAAATTATTCAGCTGGAGACAATATATCAATATAAAAAATATTCATTACATTAAATTATAAACAAAGTTAAACTGAAATTTTCTTTTATGGAATCAAATTCTGAAATGTAGCTCTTCCATAAGAAATTAACACTTTCTTTTTTATCTTATCAATTTAATTAAATATTAATCTTATGAAATTCATATTTAAATTTCAAAAATATGAGAGTATAAAATATTTTATGTATTACATAAATTATCTAGCAAATCCTTACAATTCTGTTGTAAAAATAATGCATTTATTTCTGTTTTACTAATGTGTACATACAAAGAAAAAAATCTGATCAAAGGAGATATTAACCATAATATTTCATAATTTAAAATAATTTGCACAGAACATTTGGTATGAATCGATATTTTTATTTGATTGTTATATAAATTTTAACATCTAATAACAAAATCAGATTATACATATTTAGAAGCAATAAACAATGATTTTAAAAAAAATAATAGCAAAATAACACAAACAGGAGAAATATAAAATCAGTCAATGCAAACTTTATTTACAGGAAACTAAAAATAAATTCAATATGCACGGCCTGTGTCTAACACATGATGGTCCTGCTACTCTAGCTGCCCTGCACTTCCATAAAATTTTCTCTCAATTGGCCTGCACTTTTTGTATGCATATTACTACCAAAGCGGCATACCGTTTTCAGTGCACATTTCTCTTGTCTCCATAAACCTAAAATAATGTCTCCATCTGGAGAAAGGGTGTCACTAAAGCCAGGAGGACAGTACCTTCTCTTTAAAGGTGACATCATCCGCAAGCTTCAGAAAATTATGCAAGCATACAGTAGCTGCAACAATTGCCTTGCATGTTTCCACACTGGCAGTAATAGGTTTCCGAAATATTCGAAACCTGGCTGCCATAATACCAAAAGCATTTTCTACACACCTCCGAGTTCTTGATAGGTGGTAGTTAAAAATGCGCCTTTCTTTTGAAAGGGCCGCATTAAATAGTTCTTGAGGGGAAATGCCTCATCTCCAATGAAAACAAATGGCATGACCGTCTTCGTTGAAGGCAATGCTGCACTATTTGGAATGTTCAGTTGGTTAAATTCAATGGCTTGGCTAATGACACTGTGTCTAAAGACACCACCGTCACTATTATGGCCTTCCGACCCAATATCAACAAGCACAAACTTGTAGTCAGAATCCAAAGAGGCTAGCAAAATAATGCTAAAGCCTCCCTTGTAATTATGGTACTAACTACCAGTATTGGGCGGAGTCTGAAAAAAAAAAGCATTTATTACATTTATATCAGATATAACAAAAAAAAAAAAGTGTTAAATGATAAATTGTGAAAATATATTTCAATTACTTAAAATTATTAGTGATTATCAAAATTACTAATTATAGTTGCTTTAAATAATTGTAACTATATAATTTACCTGAATTAATACGTGTTTTCCGTCTATTGCTCCAATGCAATTTGGAAATTGCCATTTCGCAAAATATTTATTCGCAATAGCCAGCCAATTTTCACTGATTGGCTTTGCCAAAACAATGGGATGCAATTTATCCCGTAGAGCCTCACACGTCTCTCGGATGATCCGACTTACAGTTGATCGGCCTATTTTTAAATTGGTAGGACAAACTGACCATTAAATCACCACTGGCCAAGAATCTGAAAAGCCCAGTAATGAGAATTACACGTTATACTATTACAAACATTAAAATTCAAGTTATTCATAAATCCTGAAACTATTTTGTGTAGTTTAATTAATATTTATTTAAAATTCCATAACAGTATTTCTTAATACATAATTTAAGAATTATTTTAACAGAGATTATTTTTATTTTAACGCAAGGATATCCCTAGCGGCGAAAAAGTGTGTGTACACATGCGCCTCCGAGCGCATAAGTGCGAGTCTGATCAGTGTAATGCCAGAGAGGCAAGAGTGAACAGCACGGCTGCCAGTGGCTGTGACAGTCGTGTAAATAAAGTGATTGTTACGTTTTAAACCTTTGGTTTTTATTGTGTTAGTGTGAGTGTGATACAGTCCGCTAAAGAAGAGAACATGTGTCAGTGCTATTAAGAGAACATTTTGACCCTAGCAGAGCCGGAGAGTGGCTCAAACCTGTGGATAACATAAGTCGAGAGAAAGGCTTTGTGAAAGAAGTAAGTGGAAAAAACTTTTAAATCCATATATTTAATATTTTGTGCAAACATGTTTAAAGGTGCCAAAAAAGAAGATTTGCGGCTCATTGCCGCAGAAATAAATTTGATAGTATCTGAAAAATTAACAATTTCAGATTTATATGATGCAATTGAACAAAGTGATGTGTTTAAAAATAGACCAGACATGGTTAAAGACATTGCCAACACGATCATTGACAATCGTAAAAATGAGGAGCAACGGCAAATAGATCTGGAAAAAATAAAATTAGAACGAGTTAAAAATGAATTAGAACTCGCAAAAATTAAAAATGAAAGTAAATCAGAAGTGTGTGAAGGTGTAGCCAAACAGATACTATTGATCAAGTAATAAAAAGTGTTAGAACTTTAACTGTCACAATTCCCACTCGACCGGAAGGGTGGAGTTTTTCTTTAATTCTTTAGAACGCGCATTTAGTATTAAAGAAGTACCTGAGAAATATAAAGCTGAGATTCTGTTAAATTTATTAGGAGAAAAGCTTCTAATATAATAACTTATTTAAGTGATGAAGATATAAAAAACTATGAGATAATTAAGTCAGTTGTGTTGCGAGAGTATGAGCCTTCACCAAAAGCATGTTTAGTTAATTTTAGAAAAGCTGAGCGCTTAAATGAATCGTATGTGCAGTTTGCATCGCGCTTAACTACTAATTTTGAATATTATTTAAAATTAAGAAAAGTGTCGGATTTTGAAACATTAAAGCAATTAATAGTTTCCGATAAGTTATTTCAAACGTTAGATAGAAAAATTGCATCTCACATAGGTATACGACAAGCAGATAGTTGGTTCCCCCAGTAAAATTAGCTGAAGAATGCGATATTTATGTTGCATCGCGTGGAAAGTCAATTTACGAAGGCACAAGTAACTTACAAAAAAGTAAAACTAATTTTAGAAATTCTAAAATTGTGTCAAAAGTGTTTGTTTCGGGCTTAAAAGATTCAAATTGTATTTTATGTGCTAAAATCACCATATTTCTAATTGTCCTAATTATTTAAAAATGTCAGTGAATGAGAGAGTTGAGCTTGTAAAACAAAACCATATGTGTTTTAATTGTTTACAAATTAATTGTTCAGTGTCTAATTGCAAATCAAAAGTATCTTGTTTTTGTAAACGTAAACACCATAAAAGTTTACACTACCCACGCAAAAGCGCAGGAATCGCGATGAGTTGTATCAGAAAGAACGTAATGAAATCGGTTCCAATACCCCGTTTTCCCCCACAGCTCAAGAGTTTATACCCGCCGGTGAAAGCACTTCTCCAAATAGTAATAAATTATTTGCAGCTACGAGCTTTATGTCAAGTGGAACCAAAACGGTTCTATTGAGCACAGCTAAATGTTATTTAGGTAATAATTCAGAAAAGTCATACGAAGTGAGAGCGCTTTTAGATCAAGGTTCAATGGCCTGTTTTATAACTAGAGAATGTGCGGATAGACTTAATTTAAAGAAAGAAAAACTAATCTAGTAGTATCGGGATTAAATGACGCATCTTTAAATATTAAAACGCAAGTTACTGCTAAATTAAAAAATAAATCAAATAGCTACGAAAAGAGTTGAAATTTTTAATTGTTCCTCGAATTACTAATGTAACTCCTAGTAAAATATTAAAAGTTAATATGTATGATTTAAGTAATATTGAGTTAGCGGATCCACAATTTAACATTCCAGGTAGAATTGATATTTTATTAGGCGCAGAGATTTTTTATAGCCTTTTGAGATCAGGACAAATATATCCCCCTGAATCTAACTTAGTTTTACAAAATTCGTGTTTCGGATATGTTGTTTCCGGGAGTGTTCCTTGTGATATAAATGAGAATATTCATTGTGGATTAATTAGAGATAATTATGAGCAGTTAGATAAAACTGTTAAATCATTCTGGGAAATAGAAAATATAGAAATGGACATTCCTCCTAATAATGAAACTCAGATATGTGAAGAGCATTACAAAAATAATTTTTATAGAGATATAGAAGGGAAATATCTTCTTTAAAATGCCCCTTTTAAAGATCCTAAGTGTTTGGGAAAATCTAGAGCTATTGCGCTAAAAAGGTTAGATTCCTTATGGAGGCGATTAGTGAAAAGATCCTGACTATTTATTATATATAAAAGATTTTTTAAGTGAATATGAAGAAATGGGTCACATGAATCAAATTAAAGAAAGTGAAGAAACTGAGGGTACTTATTATATACCCCACTTAGGTGTATACCGTCCCGACAAATTAAAAACAAAACTTTGTGTCGTGTTTAACGCGTCTTCCCTTACAACAGAAGGAAATTCGCTTAATTCTTTACAATATAACGGAGGGGTAGTACAAGACGACCTTTTTTTCAATTATGGTTAGATTTCGTAAGCACATTTATTCGTTTTCAGCCGATATTAAAAAAATGTATAGAACCATAAACATTTGCCCCAGTCAAAGAAAATTGCAGCGTATTTTGTGGAAAGATGGAATTAATGAGCCAGTTAAAGAATACGAACTCGCAACTGTCACATACGGAATAGTTAGTGCTCCTTTTTTAGCTATGCGCACACTTAAACAATTAGCAATAGATGAGAAAGATAATTTTCCGGTATCGGCACCGATATTGGCAGAGGACTTTTATATGGACGATGTCCTTTCCGGCGCAAATACTGTAACGGAAGCTCTCAGACTTACTAAAGAGTTAACAGAAATTCTGAACAGAGGTGGAATGCAGTTACATCAGTGGTGCAGCAGTGGAAATTTTCTGACGGAGAGTGACGAGGCTGATTACTCCTTTTCTCCAGAGGAAATAAAAACATTAGGAATAATATGGCAACCTAACAAAGATTGTTTTTCCTTCAAAGTGAAAGTAGACTGTGGTATTTCATTTACAAAGCGTGCAGTGTTATCAACCGTAGCAAAGATTTTTGATCCTTTGGGTTTACTTGGCCCAATTGTGACAAAGGCAAAAATTTTCTTGCAAAAACTGTGGCTAATCAAACTGGACTGGAATGATAATTTGCAAAAAAAGAACTTGAGGAATGGCTGGAATTTCTTATAGCTTTAACAACTATCAACAACATTAAAATTCCAAGATGCATATGTATCAGTGAACCGATATGCATCGAACTTCATGGCTTCTCAGATGCTACTGAAGTTGCCTATGGAGCAGTGGTTTATTTAAAATCTTGCAGTGCTTCTGGGAAAGTGTTTGTGAAACTAATTGCCAGCAAATCTCGAGTTGCCCCGATCAAAACCATTTCAATTCCTCGATTGGAGCTCTGTGCTGCCATCCAAACTAGTGCACAAAGTGAAAACATCTCTAAAGATTGATGTGTCTCGAACCGTGTTTTGGACAGATTCGAAAATTATCCTGGCCTGGATAATGAAAGAACCGTGTTACTTAAAAACATTTGTGTCTAATCGCGTATCAAAAATACAGCAATTTACAAATGTCAAAGACTGAAATTTTGTGCCGTCTGAAATGAACAGTGCCGACATCATTTCTCGTGGTCTACATGCAGATAAACTCCAAGAGAATGAGTTATGGTGGAGTGGACCACCATTTTTAGTGAACAACGAGTATCCTGTAGGTCCGGTGCGGCTTGTGGATGGAGATCTTGCATCAAGGGACAAGGATATGATTTCGAGTGAACTGAAGCTGTCAGCAGCAAATCAAGTGTGTGCCGTGACTCATATTGTGGAGCCTTTAGATATTATTCATAACTGTTCTTCATTTACAAAACTCAAGAGAATCGTCGCCTGGTGCAAAAGATTTATCAACAATACAAGAAATCCATTAAATCGAACTTCTGGTACTTTGACAACTAGTGAACTTTCACAATCATTGTATGTATTGTTAAAAACATTCAGAGAACTACTTTCATAAAAGAACTTCAAAGCTTGGAGAAGGGTACTTCTATCCCGAACAATAGTGAATTGTTAAATTTGAGTCCATTTCTAGATGATGATGGATTATTAAGAGTGGGTGGAAGACTCAAGAACTCTAACTTACTCTATAATCAAAAATGTCCACTAATTATTCCTGCTAAACATAATTTTACTTTTATTGTTATTAATCATTATCATGTTTATATTTTCATGCAGGTGCTGAAACAACCCTATCTTTTATAAGAAATGGATTTTGGATTGTAAGAGGTAGAAATACTGTTCGAAAGATAATTTTTAATTGCATAATTTGTAAAAATAAATTCAAAAGGTTCCAATCAAATTATGGGACAACTACCAGCTGCCAGAGTGACTCCTACTCGTGTCTTTAATCGGGTAGGTGTGGACTTTGTGGTCCATTTGAAATCAAAAATTTCACTGGACGAAGTAAACAGGTAAAAAAGATATTTGTGTGTATATATGTATGTTTCTCTACAAAATGCTTACATTTTGAAATTGTAAATGATTTAACTATTGCAGCATTTTTAGCAAGCCTTAAAAGATTTATAGCTAGAAGAGGTAAGCCTGCAGAAGTGTATAGTGACAATGGCCGAAATTTTGTTGGTGCCAATAGAGAATTAAAAGTGTTTCTCAAATCTTTATTTAAGTTTAAGAGTGCAGAAGAAATTGAGAATTATATGGCTAATGAAGGCATTAAGTGGTTCTTTAATCCCCCTACTACTCCACACTTTGGAGGACTATGGGAATCTAGTGTCAAATCTCTTAAATACCATTTGAAACGTATTGTAGGAAAACAATTTTCAGCTATGAAGAGTTTTTAACTCTTATTGTTCAAATTGAGGCAGTTCTTAATTCTAGACCCCTTTGCCCACTTTCAAGTGATCCAAATGATGTGGAAGCATTAACTCCTGCACATTTTTTAATTGGTTCATCTTTAGTTACATTGCCTGAACCTAATTTTAATGAAACTCCAATGAATCGATTGAGCCGTTGGCAATTGGTTCAAAAAAATGACTCAACATCTTTGGAAAAAATGGTCATCGGAGTATTTAAATAAGCTGTTAAATAGACCTAAATGGTCTAAGGGTAAAAGCAGATATAAAAGAAGGTGATTTGGTGTTAATTAAAAATCCTGAAAATTATTGTCCTTTAAAATGGAATTTGGCCAGAATTATCAAAATTCATCCAGGTGAAGATAGAGTAACAAGAGTGGTTACTTTAAAAGATAAAAATGGCACATATAAAAGGCCAGTAGTTAATATCGTACCTTTGCCTAGTGTTAATGAGGAAAATTAATATTTATATTGTGTATTTTTTGTGATCTGCTTATTGTATGAATATTTTTAGGAAAATGTATTTTTTTTTTGTGTATTTTTGTGTGATCAGTGTATAAGTGAATAATTTGAGAATTTTGTGAATATTTGAATTCTTAAAGAGTTGAATGTGAACATGTCAACGCCGGGCGGTATGTTCGCGCCAACGCGCAAGGATACCCCCTAGCGGCGAAAAAAAAGTGTGTGTACACATGCGCCTTCGAGCGTATAAGTGCGAGTCTGATCAGTGTAATGCCAGAGAGGCAAGAGTGAACAGCACGGCTGCGAGTGGCTGTGACTGTCGTGTAAATAAAGTGATTGTTACGTTTTAAACCTTTGGTTTTTATTGTGTTAGTGTGATACAGTCCGC
Source organism: Caerostris extrusa (assembly GCA_021605095.1). NCBI lineage: Eukaryota > Metazoa > Arthropoda > Arachnida > Araneae > Araneidae > Caerostris > Caerostris extrusa. The sequence continues at coordinate 24,956 of BPLR01005154.1, read as the reverse complement.
CAAATAAGAGAACGTGTCAGTGCTATTGATGAGAACAAGAGGTATTTTACACTTAATTTAGGTTTTTATTCATACATATTTTAAGGAATGAAAAATTTAAAAAAAATTGCATAATGCAATTAATATTTTATGCTGAATGTTACTCACTGATTTTTTAAAAATAAAAATAAAATTTTTTACTACAAAATGTATGAGTAGGAACTTATCTGGACTCATTTATTTCTAAAATTAAAAATACTCAACAATTACAAAAAGTATTAAACTCAATGATCATGAAATAGAATATGATAAAAATTCATACACATACCTTAAGGTAAGGGCCAGTCTATCCTTCGTTTGAATAGATTCACGATAATTCGTATTATTTTTCGAAATTATCGGCCCAACAAGCGTTAGAAGATGGTCGAACTGTATATCGGTGTCATCCGTAAAAAATGAAAATAACTTTCTGTATCAGAAAGCCTCATTTCTTCTATTAAATTCTCGAGGCACCTTGTAATCTTCGATTTCTATAAATTTCTCTCACCCAACATCGTCTTTTCTTCTGTTCTAAGGCTAACAACGATAAAATTGTGATTGTTCTTTTTTACGATCCATTGCAATACCAATCGACTCGAGTCACGAATCGTAAGCGCGCCAAATAAATAGTGATTGCGCGCTCTTTTCCACCTCGGAAGTAAAGAATCGAAACTGCCATCTAGTAGAAGTAACTGGAACTTCACTAGGAGTAAAGCGATTTTTGTCGCTTCGGTGGGAACTGGTGGAAAAAATTTTCTCGTTCGCCGCGTGAATCTTGAACGCTTCTCACTTCGGTAGGCACGAGCCTTTGTTTTAAAAAAAAAAAATCTAGATGGCAAAAAAAAAAAAAAAGATAATCAATTTTCACATTTACAACATCTTTATTCCTTTCTAGCGCCAGCTACGTTCTCGACAAAAAACAACGTTTTTTTTTTTTTTTTTTTTTACATTCTTTGAGGAAATTCCCCTGTTAACAGTGAAAGTAGAAGTTAGTTATTTTTACTCCATTTTCCATCAAATAGGTGGCAATACATCACTCCCCTACCAGTAACAAAGTTACGTTACTTGAGAAAAAAATGGTAGAAGAATTAATATATCTATACAAATACACATTGATACAATTTTGGTACAAGACTCAGGAGAATGGGTGCCTCAACCGTTGAGTTATTTCGGCAAAAAGTCATGAAGTACTTTTACGGAGTGCATTACGGAGGAGGAGGCCAAGGCCAAGATGTTGTTGTCGAACCCGAGTGAACCGTGACAAGTTTGGTGGTTTGGGGCAACTGAATAACCAAAAAATGAAACAATTGAAATGAAATGTTTGCTGAAAAACAAGTTTTATTCAAAAGTAATTGCACAAGATTGGATTTTTTTTTACCCAGTCACATTGGTTACATTAGCCCAATCTTGTGGAACAGGAAACAGTTTCACAACAGGAAAACCGTCATTTCCGCAAGGGTATGCTGGCTATATAAGCAGCGACGGCGCGAAACACACACACAACCATTTGCATGGCATCATGGTGTTTCCTACAGACATCTCCAGCAGTGTGTCTCGATTGCGACACCCCCGCCAAAGGGAAATGGAGTTGTTTACTGAGAAAAGTAATAACCTTCATGCTTAGACTGAGGGCGGATAGAGTGTCGATGTTTTGGATCTTGCCTAATGAAATGTTTGGAAAAATGGTAGACAATTTCTTCAGGACGGCGAAAGAAGCGAGTGTCCAGAGCGACTTTGAGTCGGAAAAAATTTATTTCGACAAACTCCACAACCGATATAACAAGCCGGTGCAGGCCGAAGAGAATACCGATGTGCGTCTGGGATACCAAGTGGACACACATACGTTTCTGGTGAAAGCATATTCGACATTTGGAGTGAGAACCGTGGCGGCCAATACCTCTCAATAAAAAAAGAAGACTTTCGCGCAAAAAAATGGGGCCACCACTTTTAAATTGTCTCTTCTTTGAGAGAATTTAAAAGTGGTGACCTCATTTTTTGCGAAAATATCGGCCAACGTTGGACGACCGAAATCGAATGGAACTTACGAATTTTTCTTGTTTCAAATAAAGAAAATACCAATATAAAGTGCAACAGTGTTAGTCTCGAGGTTGAAGGGGTTCGCGAGACATGGGATGGCATAAAGATTAGCGAAAACGCACTCGACATGTCACCATATTTTTCTATACCATAATTGTCCTCGAGACACGTCACCATTTGTCCTCTGACCACATCACCATTTTTTCCATACTGTAATTGTCTTCGAGACACGTCACCATTCCTTTCTCTACCGTACAAGGCCACTGCGCACACTCATAACAATAAATCTCGGACATGTCCAGTTTAAACAGGATTCACGTGACCGGTCACAGGTCACTGCGCACGTTTTACTGTTCAAAACAATACATTACGCAGGTGCGAACCCTAGGATACCACGATTACGATCAAACGATAACGTGCTCATCGATTCGACCAGCCTCATGACCGAATCGAGATTAGGTCAATTTTCAAAGAGGGACCGGTGCTCAAATATTTTTTTCGAGTGACTGTAGCAGAGGGTAGATGACGTGTTTTTCGTCCACTCACGCTTGCTATGTGTTCTATGGAGACTGACGATCTTATTGAGAGGAACAGAGCTCTTCACGTCCCTTCCAATTCTCATGTGATGCTTTCTAATGTCACAGACGAAGAAAGATGAGGAAGAATATCTGACGTTCTTAAGAAAAGAGACATCGCACAACACCTATATGATGCCTATGCCGCAGCACTGACCTGCCATTCACCAGATGATGATGATAATCTCAAAAGGATAACGATCATACACGATGAACTCCAGAACGCAATGAAAGAGGTAAGCAATCTTGAGCTTTTCACATTGCAATCTTGTTTAAAGCATAAAATTGATAACAATAGTAAAAATTCTTATAGTTCTAAATCGCAATGCTGCGCACTTAAATGTTAATGGAAATTATAATGACGGATTCAAAAACCCCTCTAAAAAATTAACTGCTAAGGTTAATTATGTTAAAAATACTCAACATTCTGTTGAGATTAAAAATAACTTTGAAAAGCTTAATGTTGACGAGTTGGAAGATCAGGGTACTGATACTGTTCAGATTACCAAGAGAATGCCACGTATCATGGTGAAGCCCACTGGCAACCTAAATGCTATGCTTGTTAAATTTGATACATTTTTGAAGGCAAGGAAGGTAACGATAAAAATAGCAGTCGAAATGATAAAGGTGTTTCCGCTTGATGAGAACCAGCATAGGGCCATAACAAAATACCTAACTGAAAACTCCATCGAATTCTTCGTTGTTACGCCGAAATTTCAAAGTTCTCTAAAGGTCGTCATCAAAGGTCTTTATGTAAAAACCCCCGACAATGATATTAAGGAAGTATTAGTCAACTTAGGTTACTTTGTTGACAAATAACTCAACTGCAAAGAACTAAAACTAGACAGCCACTACCGATCTGGCAGGTTACCCTAACCAGAGATCAGAAAATATTTAAACTTGAAAGTTTATTGTATTTCACGGTGAAAGTTGAAAAATTTAATTTGAGGCCTATGACGTTACAATGTTTCAAATGTAACAATTTCCACTATAGTGCGAACAACTGCGGGTTTAAACTCAGGTGCATAAAAAGTGGTAAGGAACATTGGATCGTTATGACAAGAGTGAAAAAATCGGTTTTGCGCTTGAGAAGTGTTCGAAGCTTGTTGAGATTAGTTTAGCACGGTCTATGCGGATTGGATCCGAGACTTGCGGAAGATCGATATACTCGGTTTTTGAGAGTTGATTGGATAACGGTCTGTGATCATTTTTAGAACTTGCGGTTTCAGTGAAAGTGAGATTTTGAAGATGGAAGTTGATGACGACGGTTGTGTTCACGCGGCAGGGAAAAGCCCTCCTAAGGGCTCTTGTGTAGTACCGGCGACCCCGGGAAATGTTACCAATTTGACGACGACTTCGGACATGAATATGGACTTGTCTCTGACTACGGCACCACCCATTATCAATGAGGCACAACACTGCCAGCAACTCCTCCAGGCGGAAAAATAGCAGCGCACCAAAAAAAAAAAGATATGATTCGGCGCTGGGATTTGTAAATGTCGCCAACATCATCTGCGACCAGGATCTCCTGGACAAGATGTCGACGGCTAAGCTGACGAAGGTTGCCCTCACGAAGGCGGAGAAGGAATATAAAGCAGCTCTACAAAGGGTAAGTGATCTTGGTCTCTGCCCTTTAGTTAATTGCAGCAGGCATAGCTCTGCGAAGATAAAATGTGTTAGTGGTAAAAATAAGCGCACAGCGCAGGCAGATGAATTTATTCTGCCAACTAAGAAACAAACTGCTAAAGTTAAAGTGCAAAATGCTAAAGATATTATTAATGTTAGCAATGGCTTTGACCAGCTCACGGTGGATGAGACTGGCAATGGAGGTCAGGAGGTTTCCCCCAGAACATAAAATGCCGCCGATTATGGTTCGTAATTGCGGTAACTTAAAGACGGTTGTTGCCGACATCGGTAACAATTTCGAGAATAAAATAAGAATCAAGCTCGCGGGTGAGCATATAAAAATCTTTCCGGCTGACACTGATCAGCATCGGGATATAACCAGGTACCTGACGGCTCATCAATTGGAATTTTTTGTAATCACTCAAAGAATCTTAGGCCCCTAAAGGCTGTCCTCAAAGGAGTGCCAACGGAGTATAATGAGGAGGAAGTTCTTGAAGCGTTAACACAGGCTGGATACAAAATTGAAAAGGTGAGGCAACTCACCAACCTCAAAACTAAGAAACCCATCCCAGTATGGCAGTTGACCTATTTACGCCATGATAATAACAAGGATCTCTTTAGTCTTGATCGGCTGCTCCACTACGCGGTTAAGGTAGAGAAGTTTAACAAGAAGCCGGGAGCTACACAATGCATCTCGTGTAAATATTTGCATCACTCCTCCACGAATTGTGGTTATAAAAAGAGATGTCTAAAGTGTGGCGGGGAACACTATATAAAAGAGTGTCCCATTAAGGAACGACTAGACCAACCGAAGTGCATTAATTGCAATGAAATCGGCCACTTAGCCGCGTGGAGAGGATGCCCAAAGTTCCCGAAACCGAGGACGCCGCCAAGCCAAGCCGCAGGTGTTGCGCGACGGGATTTCACGGCAAAAAAGTAACCCAGGGAGTCTCCTTTGCCAGTATGGTGCAAGGAGCTCCACCAACTCCATCGCTGGTCCCTACTACGGGGAATCAGCACAATCATCAAATAGTTCAAAACCAGGTTCCAAATTCTAACTCTGATGCTGCCACTAAGGCAATTTATGTTCTTAACGAATTAATTTCCATTTTTAACTCCCTAGGAGGATTAGATAAAATGTTTACTGCTCTGGCAGCTGCCAAAAATCCACTAGAAAAGCTAGCCGCTGTGCTAAGCATTCAAAATTCTAATCATGCTACTTAATGGTTGTGCTGGTTGCCAGGTTAAAAATTTGTTATTGGAATGCAAATGGCATTATGTCAAAAATGCATGAGCTAATCCATTTTACTAACACGCATGACCCAGATTTGATACTCATTCAAGAAACGCATCTTTCACCTAATCGTAGGCCTTACATACCTAATTATTTGCTTTACAGGAATGATGGTGGACAAACTCCCAGACCTCGTGGAGGTACGGCCATTTTATTAAAAACACTATTTCACACATTAACGTTACTCCACACACCTTAACTGATATACAAACAACCGTACTTAGTATTAACACTCAACATTTTAATAATGTTAATATTGCTTCCATCTATGTTCCTTGTACAATTAATCGTACTAATCTTCTTAATGATCTTTCTGCAATCTTGCAGATTAGCAATTCTTCGATCCTATGTGGGGACTTTTTAATGCACATCACACCTCATGGAGATGTAGGCGTGATGATAGCACAGGAATTGCACTGGTGCAATTGGCCAATCAGACTGGCCTAGAAATATTTGCGCCTCCCACTCCCACTCGGGTCACCAACCTTTCCTCATCTACCATTGATCTAACCCTTCTAAATAATTTTCATGTTCCTTTCTCTATTGAGTCCTTAATTGAGCTTTCCTCTGATCACAATCCGGTTATGTTAAATTTCTCCCTAACTTATGAAACTCTTGAACTAACCCGTAATGTTTCTACTAATTGGTCAAAATTTAATAGCATTCTCTCTAACCCTTCTAATGATAACCTAGACCTTGATTCCTCTCTCATGATTGACGCGGAAGTTAGTCGAATCACTAACATTATACACAACGCGTATGCTAACTCCTCTAAGCCAGTTCGCAACAATAACATTCACTTCCTTCCTGCACACATCAAAACGCTCATTGCTGACAGAAATCGCAATAGAAAGATTTGGCAAAGACATCGCGATCCTATCTCAAAAACTCACTATAACAGATCACAAGCCAAGCTTCGTAAATCTTTACATGAATTCACGCAAAGCAACTGGACCAATCGTTTGCAGGCTCTACATCCAGCAGATGGCTCCATCTGGCGTGCGGTTAAGCAGTTAAAAGGGGCTAAAATTAAAGTTTCCGATCTAAAGGACGCGAATTCTGCGCCGATATTAAATGATTTAGACAAAGCAAATTTGCTCGCGGGCAGCCTTCAGGATCAGTTCCAAGTAAATAATCTAACCCGCTTACTAACGACACCGTTAAAAATTCTGTAACTCTTTTAAATTCTACATGCAATCCGAATAAACTTGTTAAAATTAATCCGTCTTTACTTTATGAATATATTTGTAAACTTAAAATTAATAAAGCTCCTGGTGCGGATAATGTTACTAATAAAATGCTCAAAAACCTGCCGCATAATATTATTTTGCGTACTGCTAATTTAATCAATGCCATTATTAAACTTTCTTATTTCCCCTTTCCTGGAGGAAAGCCATTGTTCTACCTATTCTTAAACCTGGAAAGGATCCTTCTAACCCCAGTAATTATCGCCCTATCTCTCTTCTTTCTACTTTAAGTAAGTTAACGGAATTCGTAATTCTGCATAAAATTAAAAACATCTCTCTAAACACTCTATTATGATTCCACAGCAATTTGGTTTCACTTCTCATCTTAGCACGACGCATCAACTCCTTCGCATTACGGAAATGATCTCTGAAGGTCTAACTAAAAAGGTTCTAACGGGAATTGTTTTCCTAGATGTAGCCAAAGCATTTGATAGAGTCTGGATCGATGGCTAAATTCATAAACTCATTGCCTACAAGTTTCCGGTATACTTAACACTGCTCATCAAGTCTTACCTATGCGACAGAACTTTCACTGTTAAAGTTAACAACGCTCTCTCTGCTGACAAGAAAATTGGAGCGGGAGTTCCACAAGGATCATTAATTGGTCCAACTCTTTTCAATTTGTACATAAATGACATTCCACAGACACATAGTATTTCGCTTGGAATCTACGCTTATGATACAGCAGTCATCACCTCTGCTAAAACACTTACAGACATTCAACTATATTTCATGACCTACTTCACTCATCTTGAAGCTTGGCTTACTAGATGGCGAATAAAAATCAACGTAGATAAAACAGAAGCTGTGCTCTTCACGAGGAGAAGACTTGCGCCTCCTAACATTTATCTTTTTAACCAATTAATCAACTGGTCTACTAATGCTAAATATCTGGGAGTTTATCTTGATAATAAACTAACCTATAATACTCATTTTAGTAACATTAAAAGAAAAGCTAACAACTGCATCCGCATGCTGTATCCATATATTAATAAAAACTCACCTCTTTCCTTAGAAAATAAACTAATTATTTATATGTACTATTTGCGGCCCGTAATAACTTATGCTTGCCCGGTTTGGGGTACTGCTGCAAGGTACCAGATTAATTTCATTAAGCGTTTTGAAAATAAGATCCTTAGAATGATCACTAGTTCTCCATGGTACTTTAGAAATGATGACATCCGTCGTTGTTTAGCCCTCCTACTATTCAAAATTTTATGCTGAAGCTTGCGACTAATTTTTACGCAAATCTAAACTCTATTCCGAATGATGAAATTCGTAATCTTCCAAGATACGATTTCACATTACCGGAAAACGCTAAGTGCCCACTGGCGTCTCTGCATAATTTGCACCAGATCTAGATCCTTGTCATCATTTCTAGCAGCAATTACTCTACCTTGTAGTAGTTTTCATCTGTTCTATTCTTTTTGTATATTTTTGTGGCATGCATTGTATATTAATTGCTTGTATATATTATACTTAGTAGTTTTCGTAGTATTAATTGTTGATTGTATATATTATACTAAGCAGTTTTCGTAGTATTTTTTCAATCTCTTTTTTTCGTCTTAATTTTTAATTTTGCATTTCTTATTTTCTCTTTAACTTTGCACTTGAAAATTTTTATGTAATCTGGGCAGACCATTATCACTTATTCCTTTTATTCTCTATGATATTAATGTGTTTCTCTCTCCAATGGACTTTTACTGTGTGCCACTTTGGAGTAAAGGTCGAAAAATGACCAAGGCACTCCGTGAACTTAAATGATGATGATAAGGAACATTCTCATAAGGAATGTCCCATAGAAGGGAAACTTGAGGTTCCTACTTGTATTAATTGTAATGCTACTGGTCAAATAGCAGCTTGGAGGGACTGCCTTAAATTCCCCAAAATTAATATTAATGCTAATATACAGGCCGCTTTTGGACGTGGACAGTATGTCGTCGTGAAAGGCGACGAAATTAGACTTTTTCGAGTCTTGCGGCCTGCCTGTATGCGAAATCAAAAGAAGTGCTTGGGGATTGGGCCCCCAAGTACACTTATCTGCAAGCACTCTCGCAGCAGCTCCACGTTTGCTGCGACATCCACCTGAATGGCGACGATTCTTCCTGTAGATATCATTCACCTTTGCCAGATATTTGGAATCTATGGAGGGTGGTCAGCTGCCGACAAAAAGGCATTAAAAAATGTAATGAAGCTTTAGAATTTTTAATGGGTTAGAATATTTTTTTATTATTCTTTAAATTTGTAATTTTTTGTAGAAAATTTAGATAAATGCATTTAAATTTAATTTTATAATTACAGCTCAATTTAAAGAGAGTGAAAATACTCCATAACATCCAGCAGATTCTGAAAGAAATGCCAGTCAGAATGTAGAAGGCAAAATTACTTATTGTGCAAAAATTAGATAATCGTATTGAAAGACAAAACAAAAAATAAACATTGTTTAAAAATTTCTTGCATATAAAAAATTTCTATATTATGTCTTAATTTATAGATTATGTTATAGAAACACTGTCTTATCTATAGCTAATCCTTGTTAAAATATCATTAAAACTACTCTAATTTCCTGTCTATAAACATACTTTATGAAATTCAAATGTTTTATAATGTATATATAATGCAGGAATTTTAGTAAATAATTTATGATGTACACAAAAAAAAAAGAGGACTGCGAGCCAGCCGAATCTATTGATGATCTGCAAAATAATACTCAGCATACAATTTTAACAGAATTTTCACCAGGTAATTTAATTTGATTGATACAACATTTTTTTCTTGTTATTTCTTAACTATAAATTCATTGTAGTCAATGTACAATTTCTTTCAGGTTTACAAAGAAAAAAAAATTACAATGCCAAACTATTCGAATACTTAAAACAAAAGCACTCTTTTGAGGCTGATTATAAAAAAGAAGCTTAGAGCTGGAAGAGAAACGACTGCTATATACGAAATGCTACCCACTCTCGATCGGTCATTCGCTAAACGTTGCACGATTTCATCTGTGCGGTGACGATTATTTGTGCAGCAAGAAGAAAGCTTATACCTTTGTCCGGTATCTAGAAAGCCGGGGAAAGGATAAACGAGTTGTCGATACAGGACAGCAGCGCAGTGACACACTAATGCGTCATCATTGATGTTAAGAATTCTGCCGCCGCGATAGACAAACTTTGGTTTGTCAAAAATAATGTCCAATTCACGGTACTTGTAATGTAAAGTAAAAAAATCGTAAATTGGCCAAAAAAAAAAAAAATGGGGTCATCACTTAAAGAATTTTAAAGTGATGACCCCATTTTTCTTGCGAAAAATATTGACCAATGTTGGCGACCGAAACCGAATGGGACTCGTAGAGAAAATAACATTTTTATTTTATTTTTGTGTAAAACAAAACTATAAATGTTGGTGAAACGAGATTTGTAACATGGTTAAAAAACTTGGAATTAATCTTTTATTTTTTTTTTCAACTTCCCTATACTTGAAAGCAAAAAAAAGCTGGAATACTGCTTAAGTACAAGATCGTGTGTGAAGCCAGCATGACATAGAGGAAAGATACTCGCAAAATCATCTCGAGGATTCGGGGTTCGAGAGACCTGTGATGACATAAAGATTAGAAAAACGCACTTGGTACGTCCCCATTTTTTACTCTACCGTAATTGCCCTCAAGACACATCATCATTCGTTACTTGACCCGTTCAGTGTCATTGCGCACACCTATCTACTCATAACAATAATATTTCACATGCTCAGTTTAAACATTATTTACTTTATCGTTTCTATGCCATTGCGCATATTATACTGCTCAAAATAATGTAAAAAAATCGATTGCGCACGTAAAAACGATACGAATTCTGGGATACAAGGATTACGATCAAACGATGACACGTTCATCGATTCGAACCTACCGCACGACCGAATCGAGAATAGGACAATTTTCAAAAAGGAGGCGCTGCTCATATTTTTCGAGTGACTGTATGTTATGATTTACACAATAGATTTTCATTTTAAAATAATCTGCTTATAACCTAATATCTCACTAATCCGAATATGGTTCCGTCTAATCAAAAACAAACAGATAATTGAAGAATTTTTATCGGAGAGCTATTTGCTTTTATAAATTTTGATAATCACAATTTATGCAGACTTCGTTTACTAGAAAATACAGTGCATTATGATTAAGGTATGATCGTGATTGTCTATTTCCAACTGTCAAGCATGGAGGTGGATCTGTCATATGGGCAGCCGTGTCGTGGTTTTCTGCTGGACCAATCGTAACCCTGAAAGGAAGGATCACTGGGGCTTAGCTGACTAGGTCCATCCTATGATGCAAACTTTGTTTTCTGCAAGAGATGGAATTTTCCAGGATGATAATGCACCCATCCATGCAGCGGGACTTCAACAACAGAGCTGAAATCTACTATCGAAGATGAATGGTATAAAACCGACCCCACCCTTTGTCAAAAACTCGTTTCATCCATGAAAACAAGAATATTTGAAGTAATGGCTCCTAAGCAACCTTCTAAGAATTTGTTATTTTTTTCTTATTTGTTATTTTCTATGTTGGCTTTAAAGTTTTTACTCAGGCTCAAATATTCATCTGTGTGTTCTGTAATATTTTCTAATAATAAAATATTTGCAAATTAATTTTTCTACTTTTATTTAAGCTCAATAATTATCAATCAAATGGTATTTTAATTCATCAGTTTAAATGTTTCCATTTTCTCAAAAATGTCTACTGGCCTTAAAGTTTTTACTCAGACTGTAAAAGTAACCATGGAATGTTCAATTTGGTATCTAATCTGATAATTAGTATCTGATCTATAATTATAGTATCTGATCTATAATTATAGTATCTGATCTGAATTTAATCTGATGATTAGTATATGAACAAATGTTTTGCATTTTTTTAAATAGTTCTCTATTTCAAGTTAGAAAGAAAAAAAACTATTGGTTTCTGAAATATCAAAGTGTTTCTATGTTGGGAATATCATTGTTTTGGTAATATGAATTTTCAAATATAACTTATTAATAGACAATAAATGACATTTACAAAAATTGCATGGATGGTGATGCTAGTGAGGTATTGGTTCCACTTGAGCCCCCTTACCCACACAGACATTTACCCACAAGCTAAATTAATTGGAAAAACAATTTGGTCTATTCCCCCAGTGCACCAGAAGTATTGAGGCCATCGACCTGTCGGTACTTTGGCACTTAATTGTGACAGGCAGGGACAAACTGCAATCACCCGTTTGCTCAGTGGACACCTCAGAGCTATGACTATCTCAGATGGTTTGAAAGCTTTCGACACTTGCACCAAGTGCTCCTCTAAGCAGGCTTCACCATCTCACATCTTGGAGTGCATGGGGCTCAGATGTCAGGATCTCCTTGACAGTCCGTTGATGGTCTTAGACTTTCTTCGGGTACTTAGATTCCTGGACCAAGTCACGCCCGGCTGGACTTTGAGGATAGGCGAAGAACAAGAAAAACTGCATGAGTACGGTAGAGCATATTTTTTGTAAAGGGTTCATTCCTATTTATTTCCCCAACCCAGTCGGGGATTTGCCGATACTAGTGCCCATGTCGTCAAACACCAGTTTCGCGTAATATTGACGATGACCAATTCAAGTAACGTGTACAGCAATTCCTTTATTTATTTTTGGCACTATTTTTAACACGAGTGATTCGGTTTATAACTTTTACAGCAAATGTGAAAAGTTGTTACTGGAGCAAATGTGAAAAGTCTGTTTCGTCACTTTAATACGGAGCAAATGTGAAAAGTTGTTACTTCAATACGAAGCAAATGTGAAAAGCAATTATTACTTAAATATGAACATTTATTACTTATTACGTTCGAATCTGGAGCATATTTTGTGTGAAGGAATCATTCCTATTCATTTCCCATGCAGATATTCCTAATCCAATCAGGGAGATACCTATGCGCATATTGACGATGACCAATTCAAGTAACGTGAACAGCAACTCATTTTTTTTTTAAGCTAAATTGCCATTATTTTTAAGACGAGTGATCCGGTTTATAACATTTTTAGTGCAAATGTGAAAAGTTTTTATGTCTTCATTACTGGAGCAAATGTGAAAAGTTTTTATTCATTTTATGAGACAAATGAAGACCCTTTTACTTCATTTTACTGGAAAAATTGAAAAGTTTTTACTTGTATGTTGCTGTTTATGGGGAGTTCAGCACCATCATTTACTTACCACTGGTAAATTTTGGGGCGATTCTAACTTTTTATATTGTTTTATATGTAAATATCGCGAGGACCCTCATTATTTTAGCAAAAATTTGAAGATGCAACGTTTATAAACGGTCCGTAATTTTATGAACCATACCGGCTCGAAGGATATCCCCCATCAAAATGTAATTTGTTTAAATACCTCAAAATATAAAATATTCCAAAAAAAGTTTTAAACCCGTTTTCTGAATAAATCAATTTACGAATCTTTTGATAGGGATACATTTGGTACACAGACTTGCCCTGAAGTGCAAATCTGTGCATTTCCAATGTTTTGTGAAATGACTCTTGTCTTAAGAGGGGATTAGATTCGCACAAGTGCACTCAGGAGCATCCCAGCATGCTTTATTTTGAAGTCACTAAGGGATCACCTGAGCATGGTAAAATGTCTACTGCAAGAAGGATGGTGAAACCCTTTGCATGTGAAAAGAATAAAAGAAAAACAGTTACCGCGGTGGATGACGTTTTTTCTTTACTACAGAAATGTGAAAAATTATTGATTAAATGGAGCAAATGTAAAAGTTTTTTACTTCATTACTGGAGCAAATGTGAAAAGTTGTTACTTCAATACGGAGTAAATGTGAAAAGTCTGTGAAATTTCGTCACTTTAATACGGAGCAAATGTGAAAAGTTGTTACTTCAATACGAAGCAAATGTGAAAAGCAATTATTACTTAAATATGAACATTTATTACTTATTACGTTCGAATCTGGAGCATATTTTGTGTGAAGGAATCATTCCTATTCATTTCCCATGCAGATATTCCTAATCCAATCAGGGGAGATACCTGTGCGCCATATTGACGATGACCAATTCAAGTAACGTGAACAGCAACTCATTTTTTTTTAAGCTAAATTGCCATTATTTTTAAGACGAGTGATCCGGTTTATAACATTTTTCGTGCAAATGTGAAAAGTTTTTACTTCATTACTGGAGCAAATGTGAAAAGTTTTTACTTCATTACTGGAGCAAATGTGAAAAGCTTTTACTTCATTACTGGAGCAAATGTGAAAAGTTTTTACTTGTATGTTGCTGTGTATGGGGAATCTGCACCATCATTTACAACGGTTAAATTTTGGGGGCTGAATTTAAACGTGGAAGGACGTGGCCAAATATATGTAAATATCGCGAGGCATTACTGGGAAACCCGATGATTTGAAGAGCAACGTTGTTAACGGTCCGTCGTTGCGTGAACCATACCGGCTAAGGATGTCCGTGCCCATCAGTTTTGTTTTACCTCTTTTAAACACCCAAGTATAAACCCGTTTTCTACAAATCAATTCACGAATCTTTTACATTTGGTACACAGACTTGCCCGAAGGCAAATCGGAAGCATTTCAATGTTATGTTGTCTTAAGAGGATTAGATTCGCCGGTGCAGGGAGGAGCATCCCAGCATGCTATTTTGAAGTCACTAAGGGATCACCTGAGCAGGCTGCAAACTACTGCAAGAAGGATGGTGATTTAGAGGGTATGGAAGATTACCGCGGATGACGTTTTTTCGAATGTTTTTTTTGTCTGCGGCTGAGAGGTTTTTACTTCATTACTGGAGCAAATGTGAAAAGTTGTTACTTCAATACGGAGTAAATGTGAAAAGTCTGTGAAATTTCGTCACTTTAATACGGAGCAAATGTGAAAAGTTGTTACTTCAATACGAAGCAAATGTGAAAAGCAATTATTACTTAAATATGAACATTTATTACTTATTACGTTCGAATCTGGAGCATATTTTGTGTGAAGGAATCATTCCTATTCATTTCCCATGCAGATATTCCTAATCCAATCAGGGGAGATACCTATGCACCATATTGACGATGACCAATTCAAGTAACGTGAACAGCAACTCATTTTTTTAAGCTAAATTGCCATTATTTTTAAGACGAGTGATCCGGTTTATAACATTTTTCGTGCAAATGTGAAAAGTTTTTACTTCATTACTGGAGCAAATGTGAAAAGTTTTTACTTCATTACTGGAGCAAATGTGAAAAGCTTTTACTTCATTTTGGAGCAAATGTGAAAAAGTTTTTACTGGAGCAAATGTGAAAAGTTTTTACTTGTATGTTGCTGTGTATGGGGAATCTGCACCATCATTTACAACGGTTAAATTTTGGGGGCTGAATTTAAACGTGGAAGGACGTGGCCAAATATATGTAAATATCGCGAGGCATTACTGGGAAACCCGATGATTTGAAGAGCAACGTTGTTAACGGTCCGTCGTTGCGTGAACCATACCGGCTAAGGATGTCCGTGCCCATCAGTTTTGTTTTACCTCTTTTAAACACCCAAGTATAAACCCGTTTTCTACAAATCAATTCACGAATCTTTTACATTTGGTACACAGACTTGCCCGAAGGCAAATCGGAAGCATTTCCAATGTTATGTTGTCTTAAGAGGATTAGATTCGCCGGTGCAGGGAGGAGCATCCCAGCATGCTATTTTGAAGTCACTAAGGGATCACCTGAGCAGGCTGCAAACTACTGCAAGAAGGATGGTGATTTAGAGGGGTATGGAAGATTACCGCGGATGACGTTTTTTCGAATGTTTTTTTTTGTCTGCGGCTGAGAGGTTTTTACTTCATTACTGGAGCAAATGTGAAAAGTTGTTACTTCAATACGGAGTAAATGTGAAAAGTCTGTGAAATTTCGTCACTTTAATACGGAGCAAATGTGAAAAGTTGTTACTTCAATACGAAGCAAATGTGAAAAGCAATTATTACTTAAATATGAACATTTATTACTTATTACGTTCGAATCTGGAGCATATTTTGTGTGAAGGAATCATTCCTATTCATTTCCCATGCAGATATTCCTAATCCAATCAGGGAGATACCTATGCACCATATTGACGATGACCAATTCAAGTAACGTGAACAGCAACTCATTTTTTTTTTAAGCTAAATTGCCATTATTTTTAAGACGAGTGATCCGGTTTATAACATTTTTCGTGCAAATGTGAAAAGTTTTTACTTCATTACTGGAGCAAATGTGAAAAGTTTTTACTTCATTACTGGAGCAAATGTGAAAAGCTTTTACTTCATTACTGGAGCAAATGTGAAAAGTTTTTACTTGTATGTTGCTGTGTATGGGGAATCTGCACCATCATTTACAACGGTTAAATTTTGGGGGCTGAATTTAAACGTGGAAGGACGTGGCCAAATATATGTAAATATCGCGAGGCATTACTGGGAAACCCGATGATTTGAAGAGCAACGTTGTTAACGGTCCGTCGTTGCGTGAACCATACCGGCTAAGGATGTCCGTGCCCATCAGTTTTGTTTTACCTCTTTTAAACACCCAAGTATAAACCCGTTTTCTACAAATCAATTCACGAATCTTTTACATTTGGTACACAGACTTGCCCGAAGGCAAATCGGAAGCATTTCCAATGTTATGTTGTCTTAAGAGGATTAGATTCGCCGGTGCAGGGAGGAGCATCCCAGCATGCTATTTTGAAGTCACTAAGGGATCACCTGAGCAGGCTGCAAACTACTGCAAGAAGGATGGTGATTTAGAGGGGTATGGAAGATTACCGCGGATGACGTTTTTTCGAATGTTTTTTTGTCTGCGGCTGAGAGGTTTTTACTTCATTACTGGAGCAAATGTGAAAAGTTGTTACTTCAATACGGAGTAAATGTGAAAAGTCTGTGAAATTTCGTCACTTTAATACGGAGCAAATGTGAAAAGTTGTTACTTCAATACGAAGCAAATGTGAAAAGCAATTATTACTTAAATATGAACATTTATTACTTATTACGTTCGAATCTGGAGCATATTTTGTGTGAAGGAATCATTCCTATTCATTTCCCATGCAGATATTCCTAATCCAATCAGGGGAGATACCTATGCACCATATTGACGATGACCAATTCAAGTAACGTGAACAGCAACTCATTTTTTTTAAGCTAAATTGCCATTATTTTTAAGACGAGTGATCCGGTTTATAACATTTTTCGTGCAAATGTGAAAAGTTTTTACTTCATTACTGGAGCAAATGTGAAAAGTTTTTACTTCATTACTGGAGCAAATGTGAAAAGCTTTTACTTCATTACTGGAGCAAATGTGAAAAGTTTTTACTTGTATGTTGCTGTGTATGGGGAATCTGCACCATCATTTACAACGGTTAAATTTTGGGGGCTGAATTTAAACGTGGAAGGACGTGGCCAAATATATGTAAATATCGCGAGGCATTACTGGGAAACCCGATGATTTGAAGAGCAACGTTGTTAACGGTCCGTCGTTGCGTGAACCATACCGGCTAAGGATGTCCGTGCCCATCAGTTTTGTTTTACCTCTTTTAAACACCCAAGTATAAACCCGTTTTCTACAAATCAATTCACGAATCTTTTACATTTGGTACACAGACTTGCCCGAAGGCAAATCGGAAGCATTTCCAATGTTATGTTGTCTTAAGAGGATTAGATTCGCCGGTGCAGGGAGGAGCATCCCAGCATGCTATTTTGAAGTCACTAAGGGATCACCTGAGCAGGCTGCAAACTACTGCAAGAAGGATGGTGATTTAGAGGGGTATGGAAGATTACCGCGGATGACGTTTTTTCGAATGTTTTTTTGTCTGCGGCTGAGAGGTTTTTACTTCATTACTGGAGCAAATGTGAAAAGTTGTTACTTCAATACGGAGTAAATGTGAAAAGTCTGTGAAATTTCGTCACTTTAATACGGAGCAAATGTGAAAAGTTGTTACTTCAATACGAAGCAAATGTGAAAAGCAATTATTACTTAAATATGAACATTTATTACTTATTACGTTCGAATCTGGAGCATATTTTGTGTGAAGGAATCATTCCTATTCATTTCCCATGCAGATATTCCTAATCCAATCAGGGAGATACCTATGCACCATATTGACGATGACCAATTCAAGTAACGTGAACAGCAACTCATTTTTTTAAGCTAAATTGCCATTATTTTTAAGACGAGTGATCCGGTTTATAACATTTTTCGTGCAAATGTGAAAAGTTTTTACTTCATTACTGGAGCAAATGTGAAAAGTTTTTACTTCATTACTGGAGCAAATGTGAAAAGCTTTTACTTCATTACTGGAGCAAATGTGAAAAGTTTTTACTTGTATGTTGCTGTGTATGGGGAATCTGCACCATCATTTACAACGGTTAAATTTTGGGGGCTGAATTTAAACGTGGAAGGACGTGGCCAAATATATGTAAATATCGCGAGGCATTACTGGGAAACCCGATGATTTGAAGAGCAACGTTGTTAACGGTCCGTCGTTGCGTGAACCATACCGGCTAAGGATGTCCGTGCCCATCAGTTTTGTTTTACCTCTTTTAAACACCCAAGTATAAACCCGTTTTCTACAAATCAATTCACGAATCTTTTACATTTGGTACACAGACTTGCCCGAAGGCAAATCGGAAGCATTTCCAATGTTATGTTGTCTTAAGAGGATTAGATTCGCCGGTGCAGGGAGGAGCATCCCAGCATGCTATTTTGAAGTCACTAAGGGATCACCTGAGCAGGCTGCAAACTACTGCAAGAAGGATGGTGATTTAGAGGGGTATGGAAGATTACCGCGGATGACGTTTTTTCGAATGTTTTTTTGTCTGCGGCTGAGAGGTTTTTACTTCATTACTGGAGCAAATGTGAAAAGTTGTTACTTCAATACGGAGTAAATGTGAAAAGTCTGTGAAATTTCGTCACTTTAATACGGAGCAAATGTGAAAAGTTGTTACTTCAATACGAAGCAAATGTGAAAAGCAATTATTACTTAAATATGAACATTTATTACTTATTACGTTCGAATCTGGAGCATATTTTGTGTGAAGGAATCATTCCTATTCATTTCCCATGCAGATATTCCTAATCCAATCAGGGGAGATACCTATGCACCATATTGACGATGACCAATTCAAGTAACGTGAACAGCAACTCATTTTTTTTTTAAGCTAAATTGCCATTATTTTTAAGACGAGTGATCCGGTTTATAACATTTTTCGTGCAAATGTGAAAAGTTTTTACTTCATTACTGGAGCAAATGTGAAAAGTTTTTACTTCATTACTGGAGCAAATGTGAAAAGCTTTTACTTCATTACTGGAGCAAATGTGAAAAGTTTTTACTTGTATGTTGCTGTGTATGGGGAATCTGCACCATCATTTACAACGGTTAAATTTTGGGGGCTGAATTTAAACGTGGAAGGACGTGGCCAAATATATGTAAATATCGCGAGGCATTACTGGGAAACCCGATGATTTGAAGAGCAACGTTGTTAACGGTCCGTCGTTGCGTGAACCATACCGGCTAAGGATGTCCGTGCCCATCAGTTTTGTTTTACCTCTTTTAAACACCCAAGTATAAACCCGTTTTCTACAAATCAATTCACGAATCTTTTACATTTGGTACACAGACTTGCCCGAAGGCAAATCGGAAGCATTTCCAATGTTATGTTGTCTTAAGAGGATTAGATTCGCCGGTGCAGGGAGGAGCATCCCAGCATGCTATTTTGAAGTCACTAAGGGATCACCTGAGCAGGCTGCAAACTACTGCAAGAAGGATGGTGATTTAGAGGGGTATGGAAGATTACCGCGGATGACGTTTTTTCGAATGTTTTTTTGTCTGCGGCTGAGAGGTTTTTACTTCATTACTGGAAATGCAAATGTGAAAAGTTGTTACTTCAATACGGAGTAAATGTGAAAAGTCTGTGAAATTTCGTCACTTTAATACGGAGCAAATGTGAAAAGTTGTTACTTCAATACGAAGCAAATGTGAAAAGCAATTATTACTTAAATATGAACATTTATTACTTATTACGTTCGAATCTGGAGCATATTTTGTGTGAAGGAATCATTCCTATTCATTTCCCATGCAGATATTCCTAATCCAATCAGGGAGATACCTATGCACCATATTGACGATGACCAATTCAAGTAACGTGAACAGCAACTCATTTTTTTTAAGCTAAATTGCCATTATTTTTAAGACGAGTGATCCGGTTTATAACATTTTTCGTGCAAATGTGAAAAGTTTTTACTTCATTACTGGAGCAAATGTGAAAAGTTTTTACTTCATTACTGGAGCAAATGTGAAAAGCTTTTACTTCATTACTGGAGCAAATGTGAAAAGTTTTTACTTGTATGTTGCTGTGTATGGGGAATCTGCACCATCATTTACAACGGTTAAATTTTGGGGGCTGAATTTAAACGTGGAAGGACGTGGCCAAATATATGTAAATATCGCGAGGCATTACTGGGAAACCCGATGATTTGAAGAGCAACGTTGTTAACGGTCCGTCGTTGCGTGAACCATACCGGCTAAGGATGTCCGTGCCCATCAGTTTTGTTTTACCTCTTTTAAACACCCAAGTATAAACCCGTTTTCTACAAATCAATTCACGAATCTTTTACATTTGGTACACAGACTTGCCCGAAGGCAAATCGGAAGCATTTCCAATGTTATGTTGTCTTAAGAGGATTAGATTCGCCGGTGCAGGGAGGAGCATCCCAGCATGCTATTTTGAAGTCACTAAGGGATCACCTGAGCAGGCTGCAAACTACTGCAAGAAGGATGGTGATTTAGAGGGGTATGGAAGATTACCGCGGATGACGTTTTTTCGAATGTTTTTTTGTCTGCGGCTGAGAGGTTTTTACTTCATTACTGGAGCAAATGTGAAAAGTTGTTACTTCAATACGGAGTAAATGTGAAAAGTCTGTGAAATTTCGTCACTTTAATACGGAGCAAATGTGAAAAGTTGTTACTTCAATACGAAGCAAATGTGAAAAGCAATTATTACTTAAATATGAACATTTATTACTTATTACGTTCGAATCTGGAGCATATTTTGTGTGAAGGAATCATTCCTATTCATTTCCCATGCAGATATTCCTAATCCAATCAGGGGAGATACCTATGCACCATATTGACGATGACCAATTCAAGTAACGTGAACAGCAACTCATTTTTTTTTTAAGCTAAATTGCCATTATTTTTAAGACGAGTGATCCGGTTTATAACATTTTTCGTGCAAATGTGAAAAGTTTTTACTTCATTACTGGAGCAATGTGAAAAATGTGAAAAGTTTTTACTTCATTACTGGAGCAAATGTGAAAAGCTTTTACTTCATTACTGGAGCAAATGTGAAAAGTTTTTACTTGTATGTTGCTGTGTATGGGGAATCTGCACCATCATTTACAACGGTTAAATTTTGGGGGCTGAATTTAAACGTGGAAGGACGTGGCCAAATATATGTAAATATCGCGAGGCATTACTGGGAAACCCGATGATTTGAAGAGCAACGTTGTTAACGGTCCGTCGTTGCGTGAACCATACCGGCTAAGGATGTCCGTGCCCATCAGTTTTGTTTTACCTCTTTTAAACACCCAAGTATAAACCCGTTTTCTACAAATCAATTCACGAATCTTTTACATTTGGTACACAGACTTGCCCGAAGGCAAATCGGAAGCATTTCCAATGTTATGTTGTCTTAAGAGGATTAGATTCGCCGGTGCAGGGAGGAGCATCCCAGCATGCTATTTTGAAGTCACTAAGGGATCACCTGAGCAGGCTGCAAACTACTGCAAGAAGGATGGTGATTTAGAGGGGTATGGAAGATTACCGCGGATGACGTTTTTTCGAATGTTTTTTTGTCTGCGGCTGAGAGGTTTTTACTTCATTACTGGAGCAAATGTGAAAAGTTGTTACTTCAATACGGAGTAAATGTGAAAAGTCTGTGAAATTTCGTCACTTTAATACGGAGCAAATGTGAAAAGTTGTTACTTCAATACGAAGCAAATGTGAAAAGCAATTATTACTTAAATATGAACATTTATTACTTATTACGTTCGAATCTGGAGCATATTTTGTGTGAAGGAATCATTCCTATTCATTTCCCATGCAGATATTCCTAATCCAATCAGGGGAGATACCTATGCACCATATTGACGATGACCAATTCAAGTAACGTGAACAGCAACTCATTTTTTTTTTAAGCTAAATTGCCATTATTTTTAAGACGAGTGATCCGGTTTATAACATTTTTCGTGCAAATGTGAAAAGTTTTTACTTCATTACTGGAGCAAATGTGAAAAGTTTTTACTTCATTACTGGAGCAAATGTGAAAAGCTTTTACTTCATTACTGGAGCAAATGTGAAAAGTTTTTACTTGTATGTTGCTGTGTATGGGGAATCTGCACCATCATTTACAACGGTTAAATTTTGGGGGCTGAATTTAAACGTGGAAGGACGTGGCCAAATATATGTAAATATCGCGAGGCATTACTGGGAAACCCGATGATTTGAAGAGCAACGTTGTTAACGGTCCGTCGTTGCGTGAACCATACCGGCTAAGGATGTCCGTGCCCATCAGTTTTGTTTTACCTCTTTTAAACACCCAAGTATAAACCCGTTTTCTACAAATCAATTCACGAATCTTTTACATTTGGTACACAGACTTGCCCGAAGGCAAATCGGAAGCATTTCCAATGTTATGTTGTCTTAAGAGGATTAGATTCGCCGGTGCAGGGAGGAGCATCCCAGCATGCTATTTTGAAGTCACTAAGGGATCACCTGAGCAGGCTGCAAACTACTGCAAGAAGGATGGTGATTTAGAGGGGTATGGAAGATTACCGCGGATGACGTTTTTTCGAATGTTTTTTTGTCTGCGGCTGAGAGGTTTTTACTTCATTACTGGAGCAAATGTGAAAAGTTGTTACTTCAATACGGAGTAAATGTGAAAAGTCTGTGAAATTTCGTCACTTTAATACGGAGCAAATGTGAAAAGTTGTTACTTCAATACGAAGCAAATGTGAAAAGCAATTATTACTTAAATATGAACATTTATTACTTATTACGTTCGAATCTGGAGCATATTTTGTGTGAAGGAATCATTCCTATTCATTTCCCATGCAGATATTCCTAATCCAATCAGGGAGATACCTATGCACCATATTGACGATGACCAATTCAAGTAACGTGAACAGCAACTCATTTTTTTAAGCTAAATTGCCATTATTTTTAAGACGAGTGATCCGGTTTATAACATTTTTCGTGCAAATGTGAAAAGTTTTTACTTCATTACTGGAGCAAATGTGAAAAGTTTTTACTTCATTACTGGAGCAAATGTGAAAAGCTTTTACTTCATTACTGGAGCAAATGTGAAAAGTTTTTACTTGTGAAAAGTTTTTTACTTGTATGTTGCTGTGTATGGGGAATCTGCACCATCATTTACAACGGTTAAATTTTGGGGGCTGAATTTAAACGTGGAAGGACGTGGCCAAATATATGTAAATATCGCGAGGCATTACTGGGAAACCCGATGATTTGAAGAGCAACGTTGTTAACGGTCCGTCGTTGCGTGAACCATACCGGCTAAGGATGTCCGTGCCCATCAGTTTTGTTTTACCTCTTTTAAACACCCAAGTATAAACCCGTTTTCTACAAATCAATTCACGAATCTTTTACATTTGGTACACAGACTTGCCCGAAGGCAAATCGGAAGCATTTCCAATGTTATGTTGTCTTAAGAGGATTAGATTCGCCGGTGCAGGGAGGAGCATCCCAGCATGCTATTTTGAAGTCACTAAGGGATCACCTGAGCAGGCTGCAAACTACTGCAAGAAGGATGGTGATTTAGAGGGGTATGGAAGATTACCGCGGATGACGTTTTTTCGAATGTTTTTTTTTGTCTGCGGCTGAGAGGTTTTTACTTCATTACTGGAGCAAATGTGAAAAGTTGTTACTTCAATACGGAGTAAATGTGAAAAGTCTGTGAAATTTCGTCACTTTAATACGGAGCAAATGTGAAAAGTTGTTACTTCAATACGAAGCAAATGTGAAAAGCAATTATTACTTAAATATGAACATTTATTACTTATTACGTTCGAATCTGGAGCATATTTTGTGTGAAGGAATCATTCCTATTCATTTCCCATGCAGATATTCCTAATCCAATCAGGGGAGATACCTATGCACCATATTGACGATGACCAATTCAAGTAACGTGAACAGCAACTCATTTTTTTAAGCTAAATTGCCATTATTTTTAAGACGAGTGATCCGGTTTATAACATTTTTCGTGCAAATGTGAAAAGTTTTTACTTCATTACTGGAGCAAATGTGAAAAGTTTTTACTTCATTACTGGAGCAAATGTGAAAAGCTTTTACTTCATTACTGGAGCAAATGTGAAAAGTTTTTACTTGTATGTTGCTGTGTATGGGGAATCTGCACCATCATTTACAACGGTTAAATTTTGGGGGCTGAATTTAAACGTGGAAGGACGTGGCCAAATATATGTAAATATCGCGAGGCATTACTGGGAAACCCGATGATTTGAAGAGCAACGTTGTTAACGGTCCGTCGTTGCGTGAACCATACCGGCTAAGGATGTCCGTGCCCATCAGTTTTGTTTTACCTCTTTTAAACACCCAAGTATAAACCCGTTTTCTACAAATCAATTCACGAATCTTTTACATTTGGTACACAGACTTGCCCGAAGGCAAATCCCAGCATGCTATTTTGAAGTCACTAAGGGATCACCTGAGCAGGCTGCAAACTACTGCAAGAAGGATGGTGATTTAGAGGGGTATGGAAGATTACCGCGGATGACGTTTTTCGAATGTTTTTGTCTGCGGCTGAGAGGTTTTTACTTCATTACTGGAGCAAATGTGAAAAGTTGTTACTTCATACGGGTAAATGTGAAAAGTCTGTGAAATTTCGTCACTTTAATACGGAGCAAATGTGAAAAGTTGTTACTTCAATACGAAGCAAATGTGAAAAGCAATTATTACTTAAATATGAACATTTATTACTTATTACGTTCGAATCTGGAGCATATTTTTGTGTGAAGGAATCATTCCTATTCATTTCCCATGCAGATATTCCTAATCCAATCAGGGGAGATACCTATGCCATATTGACGATGACCAATTCAAGTAACGTGAACAGCAAC
>BPLR01005153.1:0-23432 GCA_021605095.1 Caerostris extrusa | reverse complement strand
GTTCCAATAGTAATCTGGGAAATAAGTAAAAAAATGATAATAATTAGTAGTAGTAATAATGCATAGGCAATGAATCCATTTAGATTTCAAACAGATGAATAAATTAACTGTTCCTCAAATGCTAATGTTAAATAAAATTCCTCATGAATAAAAAACTTTTAAATATATTATCAATTATTATTAGATAATTTAAAAATTAATATGCAATTATTTAATTAAGTTTACAAACTTTATATGAACTTTAAGCATAGCCAGCAATCCTCCTGTGATGAAATTTTCTTTAAATCAAATGCAACCTGTTAATTAAAAAGCGATGAATTATTGTATTGCAAAATATACAACAATTGAACTACTATAAAGAAATAACAAAACGTTTAAAAATAGTGTAGAATCAGACTTCTTTAAAAACGACAGCAGCGTAATAAAAAAGGAGCAGAAATTTATGTTTGTAGAAATCTATAAAACTAAAAATATTAATTAATAAAATGGTAATTATGATATAATTTAGTTTAATTTATTTTCAAATAAGTTATTTTAGAACTCTAGCCAAATGACATGTTCTATAAAATGGCCACAATAGAACAATTATAAAATAGCAATTAATATCTGTAAAACAACAACAAAAAAAATTTCAGTAATATGCTGCTCAATGATTAAATAATAAATGATAATAAAATAGAGTAAGTTATATAAAATAAATAATATAAATTATGAAACTATTTAAAAATTTCAGCACACTGACACTCTCGAGTAAATGGCGACACAAAGCATGCTATAATTTTTTTAAAGCAACTTTTCTTATATTATGATGTATTTTTAGAAAATTTGTTGACTGACATGCCATTATTGATTCATTGATGAATAATTAGGAAACAGCCCCTTCTTACAAGAAAAAAAAAATCAAAGACAAGCATATTTCATATGTCTATTTAAATGTACTATATTTCATTTGATGTATGGCCTACAAGATAACAATTAAAATTTGTCAATTGATGTTGTTAAATTATTTGTGTAATTAGTGACGATTTTTTTGTTAAATATTTAAAATCGGAAATTTTTGTATCTGTAAATGAAGTTACTTTATTACAATAAAATGGGATTAAAAATCACAATTTAAATGTATATTATTTTAGTTTATAAAAAAATTTTATTCATAATTCCAAATACTTAATATTCTTTTAATATAACCTTTATTTTATGTTGGTTTATAATAATTATGAGAAATTTTTTGTGTATATTATTATTGAAATACAATCCTATAAATCTGAAAGGTCATATAACATTTCCTATCTATTTTTTTCATAAATATTGCAATAAACATCTTTATTTTTTTAAGCATAAGTAATTACACATAAGCAAAAGTTTTTTAAAAATGAAATTATTAATTTTGATTTTGTTATTAATATATTGCAAAAGACTATTAATATAAAAATTCCATGATATTTATAAAACTAAATTATTATTCCAACAATGCAATAAAATGATTTAGAATGTTCATGAGTAGTTAGAAAGTAAAGCATTTGCATACTTCAATTTACCATTGCAAAAAAATCAATGTAGATGTACTAATTACAAAGATGCAGCATTTAAATTTGCAGGTAAGGTGTTCAAAATGTTTCCTTTTAAAATCTTATTCTACATTTCTTAATACCAAATTCTAGAGACCACAATTCTTTTTTTTTAACCTGAATAATATATTTATGCTATGCTGCTTTGTGATAAATTATCCAAATGTGGCTTTCTAATGTTTATTACAAGCTAGATTTCTGCAATTTATTTTAGATGTAAATGTTTTTTGTGTTAATTATTCACACTATATGTTAATATTTTTAGTTATCTGTTTTCTAATTTTTGTTATTTGTTTTTTAACATATAAATATCTAATAAATTGCCCTCATCTGCTAAAGTTCAAGGAATTGTTCATGTAAATTATTTAGCAATATTAAAAAAAAAAAAAAAAAAAAAAAAAAATGTAATCTCTTATTTTATATATAAAAACTTTTTGCCCCCTCCATAAAACTGTGTTGAAAAATTTTAATATTTATTCAAATTCATATAATTAGTCTACACTATTTTAAAATCTGCCATTTTGTTTTCTATGTATTTTTATCATTTTTTTTACTCTTTAAAGTAATATTTTGAGCAAAATTCCAATTAAAAAAATTAACAATTTTGCAATAAAATAATAATTATCGAAAATGTAATAGAGTGCTAGTTGAGATTAGAAAATTGTATTTTAAATTCTGTGGGTAACCCATAATGTAGATTGTGCATTAAATAATCATTGAATTTCTTGCTCTGTGTGTGACCCTGATTGGTATTCTTCAAGTCTGTGACTATCTCAGAAGTTTTGTTATAATCTCATTCCAAAAGTAATAGACATTTTTTATTGTAAAAATAAATGTATAAAAAAGAAAATAAATAGATAATAAAGTGCACAATTCTAAGACAAAAGAAAAAAATGATAAATACTTGAATTACCAATGAATAAAATCAGCTATACTGCTAAAAGTGGGGAATGCAAGTCATGTCATATACTAAAGTGTACAGAGTGATACAAAGCCTGAAAGTAAAGTCATATAAGACTTTATATTCTTTTTTAAACACAAAATTAGTTGCTTGTCATGGAAAATTTCTTTAAAATATTCAGTTTTGTGTAATTTATATTTCTTTTTTATATATTGATATAATTATCTAAAAAAAATTTTATTTATTTCATCCTATAATATTTCAATAAATGTCTTTATATTGCTTTTGAAATGATCCTTGTATATGTACATTTTTTTCTATATTTCTGATGTTTCCAATGAATAATATGTTATTTTTTTTTATTGTTATAGAACCAAAACCTCCCTTTTGTAATGAATGTATATTTGCATTTGTTGGTCTCCTGCACGGTTAAAAAGAAGTGGAAATATATTTTATAAGGCATGTCAAATAAAACAAATAGGTAAGTGTAGTTTGTACCAAATTTATAAATGTTTTTTAAATTATACTACCCAAACTACAGACTCTGGACTAAAGTTGTAAATCGCAATGATGAAATGATTTCATATTTTTTTTTATCTGCTTCTTCACATATTTAAATAAATCTCTCATTCTCTCTAAAATCTATTTTCTACATTTTTTATTTTTTTTTATTTGTATGTTCATCACTTTTGATTTAAAAATCATTAAATTCCAATGCATTGAAATGGCATTATATTGTAATAATCAAGTAAAAATTTCTGAAAATATTTTCTATATTTTTTGTACTTATGTAGTTACATTTCTCCATTGATAAGGTTTTTTGATATTTCCAGTTTCTTGAATATTTTTATCTTAGCATTGATTGATAAATATTTATGTTTTATTTAACTTCCATCCAAATTATACGAATCCATTTATTTATTGACTACTTATAGAACTTTCAAAGTTTATCCCATAGATATTTATTTGAGTAATTTCAATATTAATGAATTACTTTTAATGAAAAATAGGTGAAACGTAAAAGGAATTTTTTTCATATTGTGAGCCTTAATTTTCTCTGGGGGCATTTCTTGGTTATTGATTGATATTTTTTATTTCATTCACTGTGATATTTTTTGTTTCATTCTAGTCTTGTTACATAATATTATATGTGGCACAGTATGATCTATATGTTAATTCCAGAAAGAAAATGGACATAACATATTTGGAGAATTTTCATTAATTTCTTTCTGTTCTTTCATACTTTTTTTTAAAAGTGAGTTAATTAACTATGTTTATCTTGAAATAGAATGATAAAGTCACAAATTTTAACATGTATGGAAGACTGAATTATAAGGGAAATAAAGAATTCTGCAATATTTAATCACAAATATATTTATCATTTAATGAAAAAATAAATGATCATGAAAATAAATGTTCAACCAAATATCATACCCAATTTTCAAATTATAATTGTTACATTTCTTGTGGTAACTACACAAAAATAATTAAATGGTTCTTTTCATAGAAATCTGAGTTGTCTTGGAACAAATTAAGTTAAATATATTATATAACAGTTTGCTTTTTTTTGAAGAATATTATAATTAATGATTTGTTATTTCATTTTTATGCTTGTTTTTAGTAAAATTTACTATATTTTAATATGTATTATATATATTTTACAATTACCATATTCATGTTTAATTAATACCAATTCTAGGCAAAGACAAAATTCCATTGTAAGTGTGTTTTGTAATTTTTGTCCTTATAACTATTCTATTATTAATGAAACCAACATAAAAAGTGTATTTTAGAAAATGTTTAAAAAAAGGTATTTTCAATGATGCATTTCTTGTCTTGATTGTAATATAAATGTAAAATTCCATTTGTGAAACCACAGAACCATTTAAAGGAATTATGTTTTTCTGATTTTTAAGAATGTCATTTACAAATTTAAATATCTTAACAGTCATAATTTATTATGTTTAATTTAAAATTGAGTAATTTCATTTTTTAAATTTCTCTGTCAATTATCACCTCAAACAACATTCACCTGCTTTTATTTGACTGATGTAACATTCAATTAATTTTCATTATTATGCTATAATTTTCTAACATTGCATGAGAGTTTCTTAAATTGTTTTTACTTGGACATATTTCCCTTTATTTAGCTTTTGTTTTAATTATTATAATAACCTTTTTGAAAATGTATAATTTTGTTATTTATGTTTAATTTGTTAATAAAAGAATAAAAATGTTACTTTGAAAGTAATAATAGTTCTCTAAAAATATATATATATTATACCCATGCAGTCAGACTTTGTGCTTTTTCAGCATTGAATTATTGATTTTTAATTGTATGATTGATTCCTATCCTGTTAATGCTTTTTAAAAATTCTACTGATTTTATTCTAAATTTTATCTTTTATACATTTATACTGTGTTACAATCACCCCAATACTAGAATCAAATTAGAAATAACACAATTTTCTATTCTAATATTTGTATCATTTTGTTAAAAGTAAAATGAATACATATGCTGTTTCATTAAATAATTTTAAAGAATTACCACTTTTAAATGATGGATGAAATCTGAATTAGTAAAGATCTTAGAAAAATCCTGAAATCCGATTTTAGACACCTAAAGAAGTATGAGATTATTTTTTTTTAATTTGTTGCTTGATATATTTAATTAATGAAGATGTCATTACTTGATGTATATAAGATTTTAAAGAAATCATTTTTTTAAAAAAATTTCTTTTATAGTCCATCACTTTAAATAAGTCGCATAACATTGAAACCCACTTGATTTCAAATGGTAGTTATTATATACCATTATAGTAACATATTTTATATACTTTCTTCTTATTTTCTTACATATGTTGTTACAGTTGTCCAATTATAATTTGTGAATACTTTTGTCATTTTCTTGACAAATACTTTGCATTTATTTTTAGCTCATTATTTCATTTTAATTAACGTCATTTTACAATAAGATATTTGATTAATGTTTTGTTTCTCCAATTCTATTTCGTTTAATTATTGGTTACAGCTTTGAAAGTTGTTTAATTTATATTTATTTAATTTAAATATTAAAATAAAATATGGATAATTCCTATATAAAAATGATAGATTTAAAATTAAAATGTATGTGTTAGGAAAACTGTTGCACGAGTGCAAGGTGAAAGTTGCTATGATTCCTTTACAAGTACATTTGAGTTTATATAATAAGCAGCATTGGTTAATTTCCCTGTACACCTTTAATTTTTTTTTTCACCTGTCTCATGTATGTTATGTTAATTTTTTTTTTTAAGTATGTCATCAAATATATTCTAAAATGTTATACGTGTTTATGAGCTCAATTTTTACCCAGGTTTTAAAAGATTCATTTATGATACCAAAATTTTTTCTGACTCTGTATTGTACGATGCTGAGAAATTATAAGCTGGATTTTATTGTAGTTCAGTATAGATAGAATTTCAGTGTTTTCTACTATCTTAATTGTTTTATTACCTTCTGATTTCTTAATTTTTCTGTTTAAATTTAAGTATGCTTTGCAATATACACACACATTTGTTCTTTATTACTAGTTTTATTCAGAAGAATTTGCAGAATAAATTTGTTTTGGAACATTTGTATGTGTAAAATTTAATATAGATTTCTTCATATATTTTCTGATATTCTTCATTTTAAACACCTTATTTACCGAACTGTTGAATTAGGCATTTGTAAGAATATTAATTTAATGTTGAGCATTTTCATTATATTCTGTTCAACAATCATGATCCTTTTTTTTTATATATATATGAGAAAAAACATATCTTAAAAATACAATTGATCGAAATTAACGTAATATATAAAGTGCTTGCTCTTGCATAGAAAAACATGATGAGAGTGGCTGGACTTTACATTAAATTTCTGTTGATGACAAAAAGACTGTTTGTTATAGTCTCTACTCTAAGAAGATCTTTATTGGCCATATCTATTCATGGAGCCTTCACTACTATCACCACTTTATTTTTGGCAAACAATAAAAAGCAACCAATACACTTTGTGTCATATCCTGTTATAGGAAATAATGCTTTATTATACAAATTTATTCAAAATATTACTTACCAAATCAAACATATTTGATACACATATGCAAAATGATTATTCTCTACTGGTTTGTATGAAATGCCACTTAATTTTAAAAACTTAAAGTGTTACAAAAATTTATTCTATACAAGGATAAATTTGTACAACACAAACTTGTGCTTTGATTTTCAAAAATTGTGGTATTTGTTGCTTGTTTTTGTGAAACTTTGTCTGCCTTTTTGAACTGTTTCTTAGAAAATTGTATGTTGAAAAAGCACTTAAAGAAAAGTAAATTGAATTATTGAATCATAAACTAAGTATATTATTAAAAATTTTTTCAAATAAATGATTATTTTCAAATATACATTTCCCATTTAATAGACAGCAACAACCAAGAAGCAATTGCTGATTTTGGTCTTGTGTAGGTATGTAAGATGTAGTAAATCCAGTGATGTGCATTAAAATTATAAAGAATGTTTGAATTTTTTTGAATAAATGTTTTCTTGGTTATTAGCGTCACATAATATGCTGCAAAATAGAAATTAATCTTTATCATCATAATTTCCCACGTATTTAACTTCCAAGTATTCCAAAAGTAATTTTAAAGGGCTGTAAATAATTGTCTTCTGATATTAAAAATATACTTTATTACCATACAATATTTGTTCAAGACTAATACAATAAAAAAACAAGCTACAAATAGAAATTTCTATTAAACGGCATGATATCAGAAATATCTCAGTTATCAAAATAAGTGTTCATTGTGGCCATGGAAAATATTTACATGTTCTTGTTCACTCTGTTCACTTTTTTTTGATGATATTGCATCTACAGACATGGAATAACTGAGGTGAGATAGGTATTCAATGTAAGAAAATTAATTGCATCAGTACTTAATAATGTAATTGCACCTGTTGTTGACTTACGTTATTACAAGGAGCTTCATTGTTTATATGTGATTTATTAAGAGAAAAATTTAAGCTTTACACATACGTTTGATAAAGAATTATTAATTATGACTAATTAACAAATCAATGTAATATTTATTTGTATTTTCTTTTATGCTGGTAGATATGCATCGAATTTAACAAGTTTTATTTCCGAAAAAAATCTGCAAACTAAAAATTTTTAAATGTGAAATATATTTCATATTTTTCCATACACAGTAACAAAAAATAAATAACTATATCTATATTGTCTCGTTCAATAAATCATTGTGCAGAAAAAAAAAAAAATTTAATTATATAATAAGGCTAAATCAAAGCCAATAAATGTACTAATAATGGAAAAAAATTATTCACCAAAAGACGAAATCATGTTAAAACTTAATGCACATATAAAAATCTTAAATAAATGAAGGGAGAATTATAAATAGAACATATAATATTATGTAACATCACTAGAATGAAAAAAAAAAAAAAATATCGTAAAATGATTAATTAACCAGGAATACCACAAGAGAAATTTAAGGCCCACTTTATGAATAAAACTCCTTTTAACTTATATATTTTTCTTTAAAAGTAAGTCGTAAATTATTTTAATTACTAAGATAAATACGTATGAAATCAAATTTGAAATGTTTGGTTTGCGGCTGTACGGTCACTTTTTGTACACTTTAGGATAAATAGACCGAGACCTATAATTAACAGGGTTCTGAACCACTAACAAATATTCATGCCACCTCCGTGATTCGAACCTGAAGCCTGTGGTACTAAATGCCACAGCGCTAACTGATTGGCCATCAGATGATAAATTTGAAAGGAGTATCAGTATTCAATAAAATGGAATTGATTAATTTGGATGAAAATTAAACAAAAGACAAATATATATCGGTGATAATAAAATACAAATTATTTGCCAAAAATTAAAAATATCAAAAGTTTATGAATGAAGAAATGAAGTACAAAAGAAATTTCCAGTTAAGTAACCAGTCCAAAGTGTAGCCAGAAAAATTTAAGAATGTAAAGTTTTTTAAATATTACAAAACAAATTTTTTATTATAACAAAATGATGAAAGGTGCATTTAACAACTGAGACTTCATAAAATTAACATCCCTATTTTAAAATAACACGAAGAAATAAAATGTTTTACCGTAGAAAATTAATGCGTTTGCGATGTTTAACGTACAATTGATTTAGATGAGCCGTTTACAGTAAAAATTCAAAACTTGGAACTATTGGCTGCAATGGTCTAGCGAAAAGTAATTTTCATGTAAATAAAAGTAATATAAATGTAAATCATTGAAAAAAAAATCCATGCAAACAAAAAAATAAAAACATTTGTAAGACAACCACGCAGGCTACTAAAGAGCATTATTTCATTTCGAATATAACTGTTACCCCACCATCTATTGGAGAATCGTAAGCTAATCAACACGAAGCTAGGTGGCGCTGTTGTTGTGTTTATCAACACAAGAACAAAAAACTAAACACTAAAATACACTAAACTCGTACAAAAACTGAAACTACTATGTTAATATATAACTCTGTTGGCATAGAAAATCAAGTTCAATGAACAGTAATTACTATTGTGTTCAAAAAGTAAGACCAATTATTTTTTTTTTTTCAAAAACTCTTTATTTATTCTTTCAAATTTACTCATCACCTTCAAAGTAATCCCGTCCGGACACAATGCACTTACATCAACTTTTTCCTATCCCCAATGCATGCTAAAAAGTCATCGGCATGGATGGCCTTCAAAGCGCGCACCGATTCACGTTGAATCTCTTCAATCGACTCAAAACGTTGTCCCCGGAGTGGTCTTTTGAGTTTAGGGAATAGCCAGAAGACGGTGGTTGTGGGACGATTTGGGTTTCACTTTTGGCGAAAAAGTCACGAAGAATCAATGCAATGTGAGCTGGCGCATTATCGTGATGCAAAAACCAAGATTTGTCTTTCCATAAATGTGACCTCTTTTTGAATAGCTTCACTCAAACAACGCATAACACTCAAATAGTATATCGGAAATAAATGTTTAGAAGTGGTATAAACAGTTCAAAGGCAGAGAATGCGTTGAAGACGAAGAGCCCTCTGGTCGACCATCAACCTCAACCGACGAAGCTCAAGTCCAAAAATGAAATATTTGGTGCTTGGGAACCGTCGATTTACAATTAGAGACCTTGCTGATGATGTTGGAATTTCAAAAGGATCGGTGAATTCCATTTTGGGCCTCAAACGCGTAAAATCTCGATTGGTACCGAAAACACTGAATTTTTGGAATAACTTCCTCGCGTTGAAGTGTGTGAAACAATGCTTTCAGACTATCAGGACAAGTTGAAATGCATTATAATAGGAGATGAGACTCGATTTACGCTTACGACCCGGAAACAACCGATCAATCGAGCGAATATCGTGACAAAGGTGAAGCAAGACCGACATTCTATACGCTTCCGCAAACAAAATTTAAGGCAAGTTCTTTGCTCAATTAATTCAGACATTTTAAAAACGCCGGAATCAGTTTTGGCTTCTCACAAAGTCAAGCGTAACTCAAACACTAATGAATATTTTGATGTCAGTTTTCACACAGATGTTAAGGACAGTGCCAGCAACCTAAAAGAAAAAAATTGAAATTCCATAAGCCCCGAATTTTAAATTGAAAATAGGTCTTACTTTTTTTGACATAGTAGTAGCAATGAATTTCCTTTTTTGTTATATTGAAGTCATGCTTGTATTATGAAAAGAAAAGAATTATAGAAATGCCTACTTAATTAATAATTACATATGTATAGAAATGGTAAATTCAACAGAGAAGATTGAATAGCAAATCAAAAGCTAAATCAAAATCTTTTATTTTATATTTCCAGAAAATAAAAGTTTTAAAAACTTCTGGAATTTCAATTATTTGCTGTAATTACATAAGAGCCGAGAATTTTAAATTGAAAATTGGTCTTACTTTTTGGACACAATAGTAAAATTACTATCATTCGATGACATTTTTCAAATGTTTATGGATTAAGAAAATTGATGAACTCCGTTTATATATTTTCACAAATACTGTGGAATGTATACACATTAAATCACGAATTAAGCTCAACAAAAACTTAATTTCTGTTGCATATTCTATTAATATTTAATTTATACCATTGGGAGCATTTCTTTTGAATTTTCCACAACATTCTTACAAAAATGATATACAAAATCGATTTTCAGAAAAATAACACATTGTAAGACTTTTGTTCCAAAAGTTTTTTGGCATAATTTATTAATGGAATAACAACTAAAACAAGTAACTCAACGTTAATTTTCTTATATAAATAAAAAAAAATATATTAATGATTGTCCCACGTTTAATATAATTATCATATATTTTCTTTTATAAACCAATAACTTTTAGAACTTTATCTAAAGCTGAAGCACGAAGTCAGCTTACTTTAAGGCTCGTGCCCACGAGGCGAGAAGCGTTTAAGAGTTGACCAATCACTAGCCTCACAACGTTCGCCTGAAACCGCTTTGAAATCCGTCGCTTCGAGTCAGACTTTCAACTCGCATTGGCTAGAGCATAGCATTTCCCTTAGACAGGAAATGCTTTAAGTACTACAGAAGAAATGTATGAACAGAAATTTTTCATAAAGTTAAGTTTATATACTAATTTGTTTTTTCTAAAAAAGTGGTAGATAAGCTACTAAACTTTTAAAAGAATTTCTGTAATTCGAAGAGCTAAGATGAACCTTTTCATAATTTTAGAAATTAAAAAAAAACACTTGTTCACTTTATTTATTTTACCTGCTAATGTAACCTGCTTCAGTGAGACTAACGTTTCGCGCGTTATAGGACGGCTGATACTGCTACCTCAACGCACCCTATCGGGCAATCTTGCCAGGGAAGTATGAAGGAAAAAAGCGCACCTCGCGCAATTACAAAAGAAGTTTTTTAAAAAAAAAAAAAAGTCGAGTGCATCCAGTGAATACAAGAGAACCAAATTCTTTACGGTATTTCAAATTACTAATCTAAATCTAAATTTAACACTAATAAAGTTACAATAAATAAGATTAAGAAACTATACATACTACTTATGACATACATCCTCTAATGAGGAATTCTTTAAAAAATATATTTTATATAACAGTTTTCTCTCAACTCTAAAACAATACACCTATCATCAGGACATGCCTAGCATCATTTTCACATAGCAGATTTATAATAGATAAACGGAAATCAGCTGCATTACAATATAGCTAGCAAGAATATAACAAATTAGTTGCACTCAATTTAGAATATTATAAATACATGCATAATTCTTAATTTATAAAATGTGTTAAACAAATATAAAAAATGGAGGTTTTCTTGAAATAATGATTGATTTACAAACCAAAACCTCACAATTTATACAAATAACAGCAATAAATGTAATACCTTTATTAGAATTTTTTAAATAATCAATTTACCAATGAATAACTAAAACTTATTTACCAATACTAAACTCAGGTGCATTTAGCGATTTAAATAATAATAAGGCAAATGTGAAATCGTGACGAAAAGACAATTAAAAAAATATTCACACTTTTTGTATGTTTATTTACTTTTACTCGGACAGACCTTGATCACTTAACTGAATTTTAATAATCCATGTCTATCCAATCAATGCTTTCTATCCCAGGATAGGAGTTCAAGTTCCTACGAAGGCCAAGGCACTCTGTGAACCCAATACTCACTGATTGTTTTGCATAGCGTTTCCTTAGACAGGAAATGCTTCAATTATTACCTAGAAGATTATGGACAGAAATTTTTCATCA
Organism: Caerostris extrusa; assembly: GCA_021605095.1. NCBI lineage: Eukaryota > Metazoa > Arthropoda > Arachnida > Araneae > Araneidae > Caerostris > Caerostris extrusa. The sequence goes on along the minus strand of BPLR01005153.1, from coordinate 11,175 downwards.
AGTTAAATTTATATACTAATTTGTTTGTTTAAAAAGTGGTAGATAAGTTACTTGACTTTTTAAAAGTATTTCTTTAATTCATAGAGCTGAGATGATCCTTTCATAAGTATAGAAATTAAAATAATAATAATAAAAAAAAAAAAAAAACTTGTTCACTTTATTTATTTTACCTGCTAATGTTCTTGGAATGTTCGATCCTTCAGTGAGACTAGCGTTTCGCGCGTTATAGGATGTCGTTATAGGAAGATCAAAGTTAATCCTTCTAAAAGAGCTGCTATTTTTTGGCATTTAAATCTTAACTTTTATTTGCTACGATGTGCAACTTAAATTAGAACATGGCTATTTGACTCTTTTAAGCTGTAATTTTAAATTTAACTTGTAAATTTTTAATGGTTCACTTTTATTTAATTACTTTTATTTTCTAATTCTTTGCTTATTTTAAATAATTTCACGTAATCTTCTTAACAGTTTTTACTATTTATCCTAATTGTCAATAATCTTGCTTTAATTGTTTACCTTTAACTTTTAAATTCCTCAACTGTGTTTAAATCTTTATTTTATTTATTAACTGTAATTTTAAATCTTTAATAGTTATCTTATCTGCTCGCTGCCAGTGTGTACAACTTACTTCATTTTTATTTTTTTCCTTTTTTTAATAATCTAAAAAAAAAAAAAATGTGTATTTTCCTAACTTTGGTTAGGTTCTTGGTTACAAACCATGTAAATAGACTGATGGCGCCATCTGTCGGCGTATTAGCAAAATAATCATGTAAACAAGTTGTTTTACACAACTTGTATGTCGCACCTTTTTATTTTATTTTTAATTTGTTTAATCTTTAATTCTTTATTTTTATTTTATTTCATTTAAACTTGGTTTAACTTTAATCTTTTATTTTGGGCATCGTCAACGGACTCCTAAATGTACCGATAGCTTTAGCTTTTTCGATCTCCTGCTTTAATTGTTAGCAAGCAGGAGGTGTTTTTCTTAACTTTAACCCCTTTGTTTATCCTTTTCATTGTTATTCATTAATTTTAAGCAACCCCATTTTGTGCAGATGTTTCAATTAAATTAAGATGTGGAGGTATTGTGGCTCTTAAAGCCGCCTTGGAACTCCGTAACCGGTACGCCCGTTGCCATTATTTAATCTGTAATCTCCATTTTCAGGTTCTCGAGAGAATTTAATAGTAAACGATCCGCGTCATTACTTCATTTAAATAGCTGGAGTTTTTCGGTACTAAACGAAATCTCCATCTTCATTACAAAAACATTTTTCTTTGTCACTTAATGGAGGGAGTTTTTAACTATTGGATCCTCTCCTCAGCGCACACGTGTTAAAGCTATCCATCAATTCGATTTATCGTTGATGAATGGTTTAGCAAGCCACCTTGTCCGTTGCGTCCTATCTAAGGCGCAATCCGCTAAGTTGCGGAACACGGAGTTAAATCAGTGGCTAGAAAAATTTAGAGTTGCGATGTGAAGTACTTATGGGTAAGGAATGTATACTTTATTTACTAAGCACTTCCATGGACAGGAAATGCTTTTAACTTAATCAAATTCCATTGTTACGCATTATCAGTCATTTTAGAACCAGTTTAAATTTATAGAAATTTGTGTTATTAAAAGAGTGGTAGAAAAATTATTAGACTTTTTTAAAGTATTTCTTTAATTAGAACAGCTGAGACGAACCTTTCCTGTTTGTACAAATTATCAAAAAAATTGTTCATTTTATTTATTTTACCTGCTGATTTTTGTGGAATATTCGTGTAAATGGCTTTACATTGTTTTTGAAATGGTCCACCAAATCCACGGTTTTGCAGAGAATAGTCTCGTTAGTCTCAAGCATAGTTTTCAAAAAAGTAAATCTAATTCGTTACAAGATTTGTCAAACAAAACAAATAGATGTGCATAATTTGGACTTCAGTTATACGTGATTGTTTAAACTCCCAAAACTTCATACTGGGAATTATAAATTACAAAGGTGTTTGTAATGATTTCATGTTTTTTTTTTTTTTTTTTTTAATTTTTTTTCTTCAAATGTTTGAATATTGAATCAATCTACATATATGATGTTGAAGTTTAAAAAACAATTATTCTTTTCACATTTTTCCTTTGTACCTTCATCACTTTAAACTTTTGATTTAAAATCATTGAATTGAATCATTCAAGTTTCCTACAAGGCCAAGGCACTCTGGGAACCCAATACTCACTGATTGTTTTGCATAGCGTTTCCTTAGACAGGAAATGCTTTAATTATTACCTAGAAGTGTATGGACAGAAATTTTTCATCAAGTTATGTTTATATACTAATTTGTTTGTTTAAAAAAGTGGTAGATAAGTTACTTGACTTTTTAAAGGTATTTCTTTAATTCGTAGAGCTGAGATGATCCTTTCATAAGTGTAGAAATTAAAATAATAAAAAAAAAAAAACTTGTTCACTTTATTTATTTTTCCTGCTAAAGTTCTTGGAATGTTCGATCCTTCAGTGAGACTAGCGTTTCGCGCGTTATAGGATGTCTGATAGAAAATCGCACCTTGTGCAATTACAAAAGAAGTTAAAAAAGAAAAAAAGCTTTAAAAGAAATTAGTTATTCGTTTTATGATAGTGAATTGTTTAATTTTGGAATTGCTTATATTGCCTTTTTTTTTTCAGTTGTTGACAAAATGAAATTCTGATCGTGGCGAAATTTTCACTAGATTACTTTCAATGATCGATATCTCACCAAAAATAATTATCGTAACGTTTGTTTTTATTCCATTTGCAGCTTTTATACGAAGTAAATTTTAAGAAGAAAAAATGAGCTCTCGATATATATTCTGAAATATACGGTATATAAAAAAAAAAGTAGTATGTGTTATCGGTTAATTTATTTAATCTGTAATCTCCATTTTCAGGTTCTCGAGAGAATTTAATAGTAAACGACCAGCGTCATTACTTCATTTAAATAGCTGGAGTTTTTTCGGTACTAAACGAAATCTCCATCTTCATTACAAAAACATTTTTCTTTGTCACTTAATGGGGGGAGTTTTTAACTATTGGATCCTCTCCTCAGCCCACACGTGTGAAAGCTATCCATTTTTATCATGGTTTAGCAAGCCACCTTGTCCGTTGCGTCCTATCTAAGGCGCAATCCGCTTAGTTGCGGAACACGGAGTTAAGTCAGTGGCTAGAAAAATTTAGAGTTGCGATGTGAAGTACTTATGGGAAGGAATGTATACTTTATTTACTAAGCACTTCCATGGACAGGAAATGCTTTTAACTTAATCAAATTCCATTGTTACGCATTATCAGTCATTTTAGAACCAGTTTAAATTTATAGAAATTTGTGTTATTAAAAGAGTGGTAGAAAAATTACTAGACTTTTTAAAGTATTTCTTTAATTAGAACAGCTGAGACGAACCTTTCCTGTTTGTACAAATTATCAAAAAAATTGTTCATTTTATTTATTTTACCTGCTGATTTTTGTGGAATATTCGAGTAAATGGCTTTACATTGTTTTTGAAATGGTCCACCAAATCCACGGTTTTGCAGAGAATAGTCTCGTTAGTCTCAAGCACAGTTTTCAAAAAAGTAAATCTAATTCGTTACAAGATTTGTTAAACAAAACAAATAGATGAGCACAATTTGGACTTCCGTTATACGTGATTGTTTAAATTGCACTCCCAAAACTTCATACTGGAAATTATAAGTTATAAATTACAAAGGTGTTTGTAATGATTTCATGTTTTTTTTTTTAATCTTTTTCTTCAAATGTTTGAATATTGAATCAATCTACATATAAAGTCCAAATTATTTTAAATTTCCTTACATCATAATAATCAAGAAGCAATTTTTAGAAATTTTATGTATTACTTTTGTACTTGCATAGATAAATTTCTTTTATACATTTTTTTTTTTTATAAATTTTGTTCATTCATAAATTTGTTTTGATATTTCCAATTTTTTTGGCAAATAATTTGTATTTTATTATTGACTGATAAATATTTGTCTTTTGTTTAATTTTCATCTAAATTATTCAATTCCATTTTATTTAATACTGATAGTCCTTTCAAAACTAATCTCATATGTATTTATCTAAGTAGTTAAAATAATTTCTAACTTACTTTTAATGAAAAATCAATAGAAGTTAAAAGGAATTTTATTCATATAGTGAACCTTAAATATCTCTTGTGGTATTTCTTGATTATGAATCAAAAGAGATTTTTTTGTTTCATTTTAGTGATGCTAGATAATATTATTTGTTCTATACTTTCTACATTATATTTCCTTCTGTTCTTTTATACTGTTTTTTATTGTGAGTTAATTAACTGTGTTTACCTTGAAATAGAATTCTAAAGCCACAAATATTGAAATATATAGTCCAAGACTGTGAATTATAAGGGAAATATAAAATTCTACTATTTTTGGCCTCAAATATATTTGAGATTAAATGAAAAGTAAATTGCTCATGAAACTAAATATGCGGGCAATTATCAAGTTAAAATAATTTTGAGTAACTTTTTATTGTGCTTCTTACCAAAAATAATTAGTTGCTTATGTTCTATAACTCTTTGTTTTTTAAAGACTATTATGATTATTGATTATTTTATGTATTTCATTTTTATGCTTATTTTTAATTTATGTTTACTTTATTTAAATATGTATTTTATAATTGCTACAATGTGTTTTAATCAACACCAATTCTAAAGCAAAGGCAAGAATTCCATCATAGATGTGTTTTTTAGTTTTTTTCAACCTTATAACTTATTTTTTAATGAAACCAATATAAAAAGTTTATTTTAGAAAATGTTAAAAGAAGTTATTTCAGTGATGTGGGTCTTGTCTTAATTTTAATATAAATTTAAAATTCTATTTCTAAATCACAACTCATTTAAAGAAATTTCTATGTTTCATATTTTCATGAAGGTAGTTTACAAAGTACAATACTTTAGCAATCATAATTTGTTATATTTAATATAAAATTGAATAGTTTGTTTTTTAAATTTTCTAGGAAAGTTATCATCTCATACAACATTCATCTTGGTTTTACCAATTTTTGACTGATATAGCATTCAATTACTTTTCAATACTATGCTGGCATTTTCTAACATTTCATTAGCTAGTATATTTTGGACATTCTCTTAGCTAGTATATTTTGTTCAATATTGGGAATTTCTTAGAGAACATATTGTTTCATATATTTGTCTAAAATTATTTTCATTTAAACATATTTCCTTCATTTATTATTCCTTCTAATTATTTAATTAATTTATAATACCCCTTTCAAAATTGTCTAATTTTGCTGTTCATTTAATTTGTTAATAAAAGGATAGAAATGTTACTTTGAATATAATAACTGATTTCAAAAAGAATTATAGGCACACAATCAGACTTTGTGCTTTTTATCAGCATGTCTTGCTTTTTTTAATTGAAGGGTTGATTCTCTTCCTGTGTACACTTTTGTAAAAATTCTCCTGTTTCTATTCTAAATTATATCTTTTATACTTTTAACAGTCTCACTCCCAATTCTAGAAGGAAATTTGAAATACTATATTTTTCTATTATGTTCATTGTGTTGTCCTTTTATAAAAAGTAAGGTGAATAAATGTGCTATTTCATCATATAATTAAAAATTACCACTTTTAAATGAATTTTGCCAAATGTGAATTGAAACACAAATTGCATGTTTTTAGGCACCTAAACACATTTAAATTTATTTTATTTTAAATTTGTTACTTCACATATTTATGAGTATGAAGATGTCATCACTTGATATGTATAAGATTATAAAGAAAGTATTTTTTTGTTTGATAGCTGGGGATTATAGGCTATGCATCATTGTAGTTCAGTTTGAATAGAATTTTCACATGTGTTATGATTATAACTAATTGTTTTATTTGTTTTTTGAATTCTGATTTCTTATATTTCTCTGTTTAAATTTAAGTATGTTTTGCAGTAAATTCACATTTACACATTTTATGCTGTTTTTAATCAGAAGAATTTACGGAATACATATGTTTTGCATCTTTTGCCTGTGTAATATTTAATATAGATTTCCTCAAATAATTACTGATAATCTTCATTTATGAATATCCAACAAAAATAGTGCTAATGATTCAGTTTTATGATGTTTAATTTTAAATACTTAATTTACCAAACTGTACATATAGGCACTTTTAAGAATATTAATTTAATGTTAAATATTTAGGCTAGTTTAGTTATTTTCTGACAACAATCATGATAATTTTTTATATGTATGAGAAAAAACATGGCCTAATTCTTCAAATAAAATTGATCGAAATTAAAAAAAGATAATAAATAGCTAATGAAATTGTATCAGTCCTATTTTTTCTACCAAATAAAACCTGACCATACCACAGCAACTTGTTTGTTATTGAACAAAGAAATTATTTTTTTTCTTTATGTAAACAAACTGCCAGTGTTACTCCAGTAGACTCCAGAGATGAGAGATGCTTTTCTTTTACGGGGTAGGGTTGTCAACTCTATGCCCAACGCTCAACAGTCATATGAGACCGGGACCTACGGCTTAAAGTGAATTCGAACCACTACAAACATCCATGGCACCACCGGATCTCGAACCCGAAACCTGTGGCACCGAGCGCTAGCCACTCGCCCATTCAGGCCCCTATTTACAAGTTAGTAGATCTAAAAATAGTTTTATACTAGAAGGTTCACTTTTGGTACTTACGTATTAACAGTACCTTGGCGACAGTTGCGCCAATAAAGAGCACACGCGCCAACCGCAGCTACAGATTTGGCGGTTTTTGGGTGGCGCAAATCTATTCTATTGGTTTGGTAACCTTAGTAGGTGTTAGATTGGCGACACTTAAAAACCGCTATGTCTGTCGCCAAGGTACCGTTAATACGTAAGTACCTTCACTTTTATTAACTCTGAATTCGCTCTTTCTGTATTCGATGTTTAAATTTAAAGAAAAATTATAATCATTTTAATAAGTAAACATTGCAGAATGATTTTTTTTTTTCAAACATTGATTGAATGATTCAAGTTTATGCATTCTAAAATGTCTTTCTCTTTTTTGAAATTAAATTTTTTTTTCTTCAAATACATTATAAAATAATATATTTATAATGTATTTGAAGAAAAAAATTGAATTTTGTTGAATTTCCAGGGATTATATGCATTTAAAAAAAATATTAATTGTGACAAAAATGTTTGGATTTAGAGTATTAATTAAAAATTAATAAAATCATTTATATTTGGGGAAATTAAATTTAACTTTATGCTGCTTTATTGCATTCGAATAGAAAACACAAAGAATTTATATTTAAGGAAGAAAAATTTTCTATGGATTCCTTCAGAACGTAGGAGCAGTTAAAGAACAGCCCAATTCAGTGATATAATTAAACATACTAAATTTTGCAAAATAAAACAATGACTTTTACAATGACAAACAATTTTGACTTTTATATTTCACAGCAGTTCTTCTTATATTACAGAATATTGTAAGTAAACTACGAAAAAAAGTTTTTTGTGACATGCCAGTTGTTTTATAACTGATTCAATGATAAATAATTAGAAATAACTTCAAATAACAAAAGAAGTCAATGATCAACATATTTCGTATGTCAATTACAATGTACTAAATTTCATTGGATGTATAGCTTGTAAGATAACAATTCAAATTTGTCCTGTATGTTGTTATAAAATAAATTTTTATCCTGTAAATGAATTTAGGACATTACATTTAGTGTGATTTAAAATCACAATATAAATGTATATTGATTTAGTATATCAAAAAATGCTATTCATAATTTCGATTAATTCCTATTCTGTTTAATATAGCCTTTTTGTTGATGATTGTTTAAAATGATTATGTGAAATTTTTGTTTAATCATTTCAATACTTTCTCATAAATCTTTAAACATTTTTTATATATTTATTTTCATGACATTGCAAATAACCTATTTATTTTTTAAGCATAAGCAAAATTTTTGAAATGAAATTAGTAATTTTAACATAAATATTAATTTAATGTAAAAATCCATTATTTTTAAAAATCACGACATTAATAAAATTAAAAAAACTATTCATCAATAATTAAAACACAGCTACAAACATTTCTAGTGGCAAAAGCAGATAGTTACATTTTATCCTGGATTTATTACCTTTAATATGAAAAATCTTTGATTGCATTTTCTTCTTTATTATTATGGAAATGTGACTTTAATGCGATAACAAACTTGTTAACAAAGAGACTGACTGAAAATAGCGAATTTCAGTGATTGAGGGATTTTGCTGACAAAAATTGAGTCAGTGAGTAATAAATTGATAGTGTGCACCAGATTCATCCTCTTTAGGATCATTTTTTAATGTCATTCATAATATTTATTTTAAATATCCATTATCTTTTTATTTTGTGGGTAATGTGATTAATTTAATAAATAAAAAAGACACATTAAAATTGCATTTTTATTTACTATATCTTTATATTTGTTTACTTAGAGAAAGTACATTTTTGGGGGAGGATAAACTGAGGCATTTTTTTCTCTGAAAAGTGGGTAAATAAATGATGACATCACTGCTCAACAGACTAAAAGTCAGTTCCAGCCTGATTTCCCCTCTTTCATGTAACTTCAATTTTCTGTAAACTTTGCCCACTATTGTTTCTCTGTCTAAAAAAGAAAAGTATTTTAATGGAGAAAAGTCTGAAAACAATACCGTTGTATTAGTGTCTCAATATAATCTTCCCAGGCCTACATGTAATATACTTTTGCAAGCAAGCTCAGTCAAAAAATGAGCAAAATAGAAATTTGGAAAACCACATTTGGTGTTAAAAAAATCATCTCAAATCCCAGTCTTTTAAAATATAATTTGAAGTAGAAGATGTATCTTTAAAATTTCTATGGTTAAAATAGATATGAGGTTAAGTAATTTAAATAATTTCATATACAATTAGAACATGTTTTTACAAGATCTGACACATATAATCAAAAACACATATATGCAATTTAGTATTTTAAATTACTGCATAATTTATTTTTATCTAGTAACTAGTTATGAAAACAATAATAAAAATATTTTTACTTCTGTTTTATTGAAACACTTAGAAAGTAAAAAGATCTATGACAGAGAGAAAAAAAAAGGAAGTATCATATATTTTAAATGCAATAATATTTTTCAAATTCTTGAAATGATAAGACCTGCATATTGAATTGTTCTTTAAAAGTTAATAATAAATTAAACCCATCAAAAGTAGCTCTAACAATTCAAAAAATTTATCCAAAGAAAGTAATGAATGGATTTTGAATCTGTTGTTAATTTTTTAATAATTTGCTATAACTATTATTTAGAATTCTGTTTTTGATATACATTATGTATATAAATATTTTATTAACATTAAGAAGCTACTTCATAACTGTCATATTGTGTGCATTTTTGAAATATGTTTTAAATATAATAACTAACTGATATTCCCATTAAGGCTAAATTTGTTCATAGTCTTTCAGAGCATATTTGTTGGTGAATTGATTATCTTTTGAGACCTTTATATTTTAAAATTTTTTAATCTTTCACATACCTATGAAAAATAAACAAATTCCTGCATTTCACTGTTAATCTAATGCCCTGGTTAAAGGAATTTTTTTTTTTTTTTATTACATCAATGCAATAAAATTTATTTATTCTAAAAATATAATTATCTGAATTTTAAAAATCAATATTCTAGATAATTTACAAGGTGTTTTGATTTCATTATTTAATGATTACAGTGATGAATCACAGTTTTCTAACAAATAAATTATTTCTGAAAATGAATTTCATATTACTTACAAATAATTAAGATAAATAGTCCGAAGTTGTTTATGATTGCTTATATTGATATAAGTGGCATTTTTATTAAATGTGTAATCACTAATAAAATGGGCTACTTTCCCAAGATTGTGAATGCTATTGCCATTATAAAAGTTCTAAGAATTAAATTGAAAAATAAATTATAGTTACTGAAAAACTAATTGCCAGTGTAACTAAAATATTAAATTTTTCATTTCTATCTATTATACATAATGCACCTATTTTTAATTGTGGTAATTTAGCAAACATATTATGAGATAATGTTTTATCTAATTTTATTGTTATTATTTTTTTTGGTAAAATTTATTTATATAATTTGCATTTCCAACTATCAAAAATAAATTTTCTGTAGAGGTCTCCCAATTCTTTGTTAATAAAGTTTTTCTTCATTAACAAAGAATTAGAAGATCTAAACTTGAAGAAGCAAATTCTGTTGCATCAGCAAGAAAACCGTTTTCTAATTTTTAAAAACCTTTCAAAGAATTTTAATGCATAAACTGTTAATTTAACAAAAAATAATAATAATTAATTAATTTTTAGTAATATGCCATATAAAAATGAGATAAATAAAAAATTATCTGAATTTCCCAGAAGAATAAGAGATTTTTAATAAAAATATGAAACCAGAAGAAACTATGCAAAAAGATTGCAATTATAAGTTTCATGTGAACATTACACTGTTTTTTTTTAAGACAAATGCCAGAATATTTTTATGGGGCTTTTAGTACCACTTTATGGATCATAGATATTATGTTCCTTTATTTCATTTATAACATCAGGCTGCAATTGCAAAATATCAAAGAGGAAGATTTCTTTTGAATTTTTTTAGTTGTTACATTGATAGGGCATGCAAGATGAATGAATATTTTTGTATCTCATTATATATACATTTGTTAACATTTTGTTTTGAAGATAGTTAATAAATTCTCAAATACTTTTAAAGAAATATTTTAATTAATATATATATATATATAATTTACTTGAAGGGCAATCATTATTTATTAGTTTTACATATGCTTACAAGACCAAGGTCATTATATTGAGCATATCAATGAGAATAACTTTCTTGAAACTACCAATATTTTTTAATTATTTGAAAGAAGTCTTAATTATCTTTTTTATTTCAGCTTTAATACAAATTGATTTCCATAGTAAAATGATTCAATAATTTTGATCAAAGTAAAAATAGTAATATGACAATGTTTGCGAGTTTTTAAACTGCAATTAATTAAGCTTAATACTAGAATATTAACAGACATAGCTTCCCCATAATAAATTATATTGGATGAACACAATAGAAATTTTAAAGGGAAAAATCATATTTTTATCTTATTATAATTGACATCTTTTATGCATTCTTCATTT
>BPLR01005152.1:0-15481 GCA_021605095.1 Caerostris extrusa | reverse complement strand
TGCCATTACGTTTTAAGTATACAATTTTGAGTGTTTTTTAATCACCTTTACTTTCTTACATGAGACTCCACGGTTTCTTGGACTTGGTCTAGATGTTTCTTTTCTATCGTATGGGATTTATAAAAAATCTGTTGAATTATTTGATTTTGAATTAGCATCTCTATTTGATAAAGTTTTTTTTTTATAAAATATTTAACTAAAGTATCTATAAAAAACTGAAGTATATGTTTGTAATGTAAATAAATAAAATCTTATTCTATCAAAACATACTTGTAATATTAATTTCTGAATAATACTTTTTTTTAAGCTTGGTAACAATTTCAAATAAAAAATTTTAAACCTTCGAAATGAGAGAAAAAAAGTTTTTTAATTTGTAAGTTTAAACATTCATAAGAAAGTAGGCAAAAATTTTATGTGTTAAAATTAGAAGAACATAAAACTTTTTCAAAAATGATAATAAAATAAGAAAAAATGCTGGATGTTATCAAATTCATATTGAATTTCACTTAATTTAATTCATAAGATGAAAAATATTGCTCCAAATGTGCAATAATTTTATCTTCAGATTTCAGAAAGGAATTTCGTTAAAAGAAATATAGCATTAGTGCAGCCATCATCATTTAAAAATGTTTATAGTAGATAATTAGATTAGTAATAAGTAGTATAATATTCTGTTCTAGATATTTAAATAAATGACTAAATCAATGGAGAATTTGATGTTAGATAAGCAATCGCATGTAATGATGAAATAAATGAGTCATGCTTAAAGATAATATATGTTATTTGTAGACAGGAAGTAAAAATATGAACATAAAACAAACCAAAATTTTTGAATGTAGGATAGGAAACTGTCTTTTATGTGCAATGACCTTGGTGCAGTTTAAGGTCAATTTAGTTTTCAAATTTTATTAATGAGAGAAGCTATTTTTGTAATTTAGCTTCTCTTATAATAAATAAATAGGACAAATTCTCTCATTGTGAAATAAAAAAATCAGTTGTGAATCATTGCAGTTTTATTTAAACGCGACTTAAAATATTAAAGGTTATTTCAAGTTTCCTATGAAACAAAAAATATATTAAATTTTTTAAATGTTAGAAGAGAGATAAATATGTATATTTTCTATATTTTCATCCATCCGATTATGTAAGTTTACTTGTGAAATTGATTATCAACCATTAATGATAATGAATGAGGTTTTGCTTTTAACCTATTTGATAAAAAAGATGAAAAGAAATGATCGTAGTATATGCGGACTACTTTGTATTTGTGAACGCAACATCTAAATGAAGTAATTTAATCCATTCAGAGACTTGGAGATATAATGGTCCTTTAGAAGAGGTTACAAACACAATCTGTAGCAGAGGAAACCACAGGAGTAGTAACAAAGAGTGATTTCAAGGATCTGGATTTGCACTTTGAAGACTGAAAATGCATTACGGACAACATACTAATATCTTAGACAAAATACAATGCCAAAAAACGAAGATCAAAGGCGACATGCAGTAACTGAACTATGAAGTGCTATTTTTTTTTTCAACAAAGCTTCGTTGGGCTACTTGTCCCAGAGTTTCGATTCCAACTGTCCGAAATTCATCGCACGCAACCAATGTTTTCTTCTCCGATGAGTCCTGTTTTACAGACGTTCATTCTGATTTTGATATTTTCATTAAAAAAACAGAATTTTAATTCTCAACAAAATTCGTTTTGAGGTTTGATTTGTCACCTATGGTCAATTTTTTGCACACTTTAAGCAGTACCTACAGTTTAAAGTGGATTCTGAAACACTACTAATATTACTATGCTCTGTGCCTAGAGCTGAGTTGGTCCTGACAGTTTGGGAATGATCTGGGTGAGAGAAGTTTGATGAGTTCCATGGCACTTTTAAGTCATATAAGACCAGGATCAACGGCTTAAAGTGGATTCCCAACCACTATTCAAACATCCATAGCACAGCCAGAATTAAAACCCGAAATCTGTGGCACCGAGCTCCAGAGAGCTAGATACCCATTGAAGCTATTATTTAAAAAAACAGCTTTATGAGAAGGTAAGTTTTTTATAATTTAAAAATATTTAAGTATAGAATACAAATTCTTTTAAAACGGTATTTGCGTATAGGATTGATTGTATTTGTTAATGTACAGATCTTCAATATTTTATGTATAAAATGGGGCAAAATGTAAAGTCATTTTTTTTGACCTGATTCACATTAGCTTTAGTGTGTGATTTTTATGGAAGTTCTGAGAAAATGAAAATATATTTATATTATCATTTAATTAATGCCTTTTAACAAGAAACTTTTGAGTTTAACGTGATATGCATATTGAAAAGCCACTTTGGCTAATCATGCCTTGAAAATATACTGATTTATTATTTGGTTTTTTTTTTTTATCAGATTTTATTTTTTATCAGATTTTATCAGATTTTTTTTTATTAAATTTTCCAGAACACTAACCAATTGGTCATTAGGCCGCCAGATTTTGAGGAGGTTGGGCGATTGCCTGGGCTAGTATCTCTATAAATAGCTGAACAACCTCCACATCCTTAGAAATTGATTTTTAAAGGCTGAGTAATATATAAGGATGATTTTTAAACCTTTTGTAATCAATTACCCTGCGGTAATCGAAGATGACTTCATTTTAATTGACGATGATTACCAGCTAAATCATGGTCATGCCAGGCTGGTGGATAATTTTCTAAACGAAGGAGAAATTCTACAAATAGTAAACTTCATGCTCAATTAGGTGTTATAATGTTGTTATCCGTTAGGGAAACCTTTATTAAAACTGATTTTTTACTATTTTTCTGTTTGGTATGTCGCTCTACGGTCATTTTTTGCACATTTTTGGCTAATTAGTCCGGAACCTACAGTTTAAAGTGGATTCCGAACTACTAATAAACATCCACGGCACCGGCAGGATTCGAGTCTTAAGCCTGTGGTACCAAAAGCCATAGCGTTATCAGATTGGCCATCAGGCCGCCTTTTTTTTTCGGAGAAATATAAATTGTGTATTTTTCATTTCATACTAAAAATCTAATAAAATGAATTTTATTCTTCTATCCACGTGTTCCATTTTTCCTCAAAGTTTTACTACCCCCATGAATAACATATCAATCATCAAAATTCTTCCACATTCACAATATCGATACAATATGCTTAATGGTTTTGAGTAGTTGTATTGTAGTGAAATTAAGCATAATAAAGTATAAAAGCAATTTAGTAATACAATAAACCCCACAGAAACTATTTAAATACAATAACTGAAAAAAATATCAAATAAATAATTTCTATTAAATTTAATTGTATTTATTTAATTAATATTTTTTCAGAAAAAATTATAAAGATAGCACTATTTATAGATATTGTTTAAAAAAAATCCTAAAATTTATAAGCAAGAGAAATTTTTAATGCATTGAAATTATTTAAATATAGAATACAAATTATTTTAAAACGGTATTTGCGTAAGTACTTTATTGTGCCTGTTAATGTACTCTTCCAGAACTTCAATTATTTTATATAAAAAATGGGGGCAAAAAGTAAAAAAGTTTTTTTTTTATAAAAGCAAATTTCTATTGACCTGATTCACATTGGTTTCGGTGTATGACTTTCATTAAAGTTCTGAAGGATATGAAAATACTTATTCGGTTTTTATTATTATTTAATTAACAAGAAACATGTTGGAACTGAAATGAACTCCGTGACATGCATACTGAAAAGCCACTTTCACTAAGAGCATGCTTTGATAGCCTTTATATACTTATTTATTCTTTGGGTTTTTTTTATCAATTAATTTTTTTCACATTTTGTATTTAATGCATGTGATTATTTATTGAAGTAATTCTCGGTATTTATTTATTTTTCATATTTCATATATTTATTTACTTAATTGTTTTGTATTTTCGGAATTCTTATTTTGCAATGTGTTATTATGTTTTTATTATTATTTAAGAAAAAGGACGCACATTTGTAATTTTTCTTCTAGAAACCATTTTCGTTTTCTTCTTTAATGCCGCAACATCTCCATAGTAGGCCAAGGCCGTTTGCCTACTGGCAGATTTCAAGACAGGAGATGTTTTCTTTTTATAACGTAGTGTTGTCAGCCCTACGCCCAACACTCTACAGTCATATTAGACCTAGTGTTAGGGGCCTGATGACCGAGCAGTTAGCGCTCTGGTGCTCGGTGCCACAGGTTTCGGGTTCGAATATTGGCAGTGCCATGGATGGTTGTAGTGGTTCGGAATCCACTTAAAGCCGCAGGTCCCAGTCTCGTATGACCGTAGAGCGTCACAGAGCCCAATCAGACTTCTCACCCTCATCATTCCCAAACTGTAAAGGGGCATCTCAGTTTTAGGCACAGCGATGTGTGGTGTAGTAGTAATCATATTAGACCTGGACCTACTGTTCAAAGTGAATTCTGAACCACTACAAACATCCATGGTACCACCAGGACTCGAGCCTGAAACCTTTCGCACCTAGCAGGGCCTCAGAAACCATTATAAACAATAAAATGAAATTTTAGGAAAACCATGAAATTTTAGGAAAATGTAAGATTTTTCTTAACTAAATTTTATAATATTGCATTTTTATTAAAATTAGTTCTTCAAAATCTAGCAAAAAGTTGTTTTTAGTATTTATTTTTTAAAAAAACAATTAAATAATTCAAGAACAAAGGCTTTCTTTATACAAGGAAAAAAAAAAAAATTGGCACATTGTCTTTTGAGCATTCTATTCTTGATACTTACATGAATAATACGATGAAAAGAGCAAAATAAACAAAAACATCCTGTTATTTCTAACTCTATTATGCTAGATCTTAAATCAAAAGCATGTCGGCAATTGTTTTACTCGAGAAAACAGATATATTTTAAAGAAAACAATGAGTGTTACGGTATCTAAAAGGAGTTAAAAAAAAAAAAAAACCTTCTTCCTAATGGCAATGGAGATAGCATTTAGATCTATATGCATATTTTTAATGAATTTACACATTTTAAAGAAATTCAAAATTAAATTTATTTACTGATTAATAGTGTATAGAATTTGGTGCAAATTTTTAATTAACATATACTTAAAGATTTACAGCCATTTACAAACAGTGGCTTTCAGTTAGTACAATGAATGAAATTGTTGAACTTTAGACAATGCAACTTATTTATAGAATTTTCAGCGATTTTAAAAATCGCAGAAAATTCTAAATAATTTGCATAGGCTATAATTGAAAGGGCTGAGATTCAATCCGCTGGCGGCATTGTTGTTGTTGTTGTCGTTGCCGGAAGGAGGGAAGAGTGGTGCAGTTTCTGTTCTGATGAAGCACCCGTAAGTAGAAGTCTGACTTCTGCTCCGCGACGCTCTTACAGTCATAGGAGACCGGGACCTATGGCTTAAAGGGGGATTCGAACCACTAGAAACATCCACAGCACCGCCTAGACTCGAACCCGAAACCTGTGGCAACGAGAGCCAGAGCGCTAGACACTCGACCATGGCGCCTTTGTTGTAGACACTGTTTCATAAGCGGGGAGACTCGAGGGTGTTTGTGATGTTCAGTATCTTGCCTCGTTAGTAAGACTACCTTGTGGGAGTTTTCTGAGTTTTATCCCATACAATACACAAATACTGAGTAGTTCCCCCTAAAATGTCCTCCCGGAAGACATTATCCTCTTTCTTCAGCGACATGGTGCCGAGTCAGTCTTCTACCTACTGGCGCTCCGTCACAACATAAGTTGCTCTTTTTCCACCCACCCATGAGTAGATTACTCATGGGAAGTCCATCCTGCGCTACCGGACACCGAGGATTAGTCACAACGTCAAAATCTTTAGTTCACATTGATTCAAAAGTACTTTTAATTCAACTATTAAGTGAACGATTTTATTTTAAAAAAAGGATTTAACGATGAACCACAATTTGAAATATTGGCCATCAAAAAATTGCAGAATATAGGGCCCGATGGCCAAATGGCTAGCGCTCTGGTGCTCAGTATCACAGGTTTCGGGTTCGAGTCCCGGAGGTGCCATGGATGTTTGTAGTTGGTTCAGAAACCAATTTAAACCGTAGATCGCGGTCTAATAGGATCGTAGAGCGTTGTGAGGGTAGTGTTACTCGTGTCCGTAGCGTATCTTCGAGCTACACGGGCCCTCTGGGTAGTACAAAATGAGTAATGGCTGGTGCAGCCCTTGCTCACGTCATAAAAATTAACTGTCTCTGGATTGCCAGCTGCATTAGAACAACAAGGTACAGAATATTTTACAATCTACCGGAAAGTTTTTAAGAACTATAATAAAAAAAGTAAGCGAATATATAACTGGCTTATAAAAATATAACGAAGAAAGTAGAGAAACAATGGAATAAATAAGATACATAAAATTATAATATAAAATACTCCGAAAAAAATGTTTGAATCTTTCAAAAATAGGCTGATTGTGACATATTAAAAACACTACGATTAATACTTTTCATTCAGAAATATTTTTAAGTGAAATAAAATCTTGAATGAATTTGAAAATTAAATAAATTGATTTTTAATTTAAAACAGTTATCACGAAGTTTTATCACATATCACGATTTTGATTTCTAAGTATGAAATTTAAACACGTCAATCAAATGAATCATAAATTATTTTAAACATTAAAAACTGAATTTAATTTTAAAATACATGCTACGTTATTTGACAGCTATAAAAATGGTTGAGAATATGTTTAGAATAATACGTAAAAAAACATAAAAAAAACTATTCGTAAGATGAGAAGGAAAATGAAGTTCTCGTTTGAATTCATTAACATATTCTTTGACACTTAATTTACATGAAAGAGAATTGAAGTCATTTTTAACAGTCTACCGATGTACAAAAGAAAAAAAAATCATTTCCACATGAGTATAATTGCTTTTTATTGTGCTATCTTAAAGATAAAGTGTGTAAAATAGTCTCCAATTCTCTTAGACAACATTTGTGTTGTAATTGGCCTATTGCTTTTTGATAACAGCCATCTGGAGCATGCATTAGAAAAAATTATGCATAGCGCACATAAATTATAAATTTACAAACTGTATATATATTTTCATATGCTAATTTTAAACACCTATTTTTTATACTACAGGTGAATAAAATTGTTACATAATAAATAAATGAATAATTAATAAAACCGGGCCTGTCTTTTAGGCCGCGCCGTTTTTAAAAGGAAATATCTCAAATCAAGCCTAACTATACACAACTGTTTTTGTTAATAAGCAATTTTAATTAATTTCATTACATATCTATAGAATTCTTTTCTTTCGTATCTATTCAGAACGAAAGAATTCTATAGATATATCATATTCAGAATGTATGAGTCATATCTGTATTTTTCATATTTATTCAGAATGCATGAGTCATATCTATATTTCTTTCGTATCTATTTAGAATGAAAAATTCTATAGATATATATTCTATTTAGAATGTATGAGTCATATATTTCATTCATATCTATTCAGATTGAAAGAATTTCATAGATATATCGTATTATATTCAGAATGTATGAGTCATATCTATTCAGAATGAAAGAATTCTATAGACATATCCTATTCTATTCAGAATGTATGAGTCATATCAATATTTCTTTCATATCTATTCAAAATGAAAGAATTCATCGATATATCTTCAGAATATATGAGTCATATCTATATTTCTTTCATATATTAATAATGAAAGAATTCTTAGGTATATCATATTCTATTCAGAATGTATGAATCATATCTATATTTCTTTCATATCTATTAATAATGAAAGAATTCTATAGGTATATCATATTCTATTCAGAATGTATGAATCATATCTATATTTCTTTCATATCTATTCAGAATATTATTAAGATATGCCAAATTTTTCATTCAATATCTGATGAACTTTTGAAATTAATGTATATTTGTTCATCAACAAAAAACTCTGATTTTGATCAATTTGATTAGTTTGAAATGATTAAAACATTTAGTCCTTTTTAATTTTAAAAATGGTTATAGAAGTTCTTAAAATATTCAATGAATACACTGCCATTATTTAGTTAAATTTGAAAAGAAATAAAAAATGTAAATATTAAATATTTTTTCTTAAAACAAACAACAGCTGCTGAAATTAATTTCGTATCATGAAAAAAAAAGTAAATATATAAATAAATAAAAAAAATTAAAAATTAAAAATAAATAAATAAAAATTAAAAATAATAATAAATGAAAATAAATATATAAAAAATAATAAATTAATTAATCAATAAAAATTTAAAACAAAAAAATAAAAACTAAAAAAAAAAATAAATAAGAATTTAAAAAAAAAAAAATAAATCAATAAAAAAAATAAAAAAATAAAAAATAATAAGTAAATAAATAAAGACAAAAATATAAAAAAATAATAAATAAATAAAAAATAAAAATAATAAATAAATAAAAGTAAAAAGAGTTTGGAAATTTGAACCATCCAATTTATTAAAAATCTCATTAATTTATTATTCTTGTAAAAGATTAATATAAAAGTACCAAGACAAGATTTAAATATTGTATCAATGCATGCAAAAATAAATGCAATAAACATGAACACATAGAATCAATTTTTAAATATTATTTCATATGGAACTTAAAATCTAATATTATTAAGCCATTTAAGTATTACTGGAAAAGTAAAAATAAAAAAGAATAAAAAAATATACACACAGTAATCATGAAGGCCGGATGCATGTGATGTAGTAATGGCATCATTTCAATTCAATTGGCCAGAAATCAGGTTGAGATTAAAGATCTGATATTACATTTGTGTCATTTCAAGCATAAGTTATAGACATCAGCACATATGTTGTACAAATGGTGAGAAAAAAAAAAATTACAGAATGCATAAGCAGAGACACTGAGAAAATTAAAAGGAAAGGAAAAAAAAGAAGAAAAAAAAATCTTGAAACAGAGCGGAAGATATTACCGAAGTTCTTTATCACGCATGCCATCTGTCCTTCTTTGACACATACAGTTATCATTAGTTCTACTCTTATCTTAATAAAAATCTTTCAGGGTCAACAGATGGCGCTGATATGACTTTGAAAATGATAAATCCACACAGCGAAGGCCTTCTTCTGAAGATGTGAGTAGGAAATAACCTCACTTGATTTCATGTATGACTAATGTGCAGGAATAGTTTTTAAAAAAACATGTATGAATATTTAATACTTTGTAGGAATTTTATTGTTTACTAGCAAATATGACTCGGCGTTGCTCAGCTTTAATGAAATTATATTTTTATTTTGCTACATTGAATTAAAAAAAAAAAAATAACCGATAAGGAAAGTCTGAATAAATGTTGAGGGGGGGGGGGATTAAATAACTCTTGAAACGAACAAAAAAAAAAAAAAAAGTTTAAAAAGTTGCAAGCACAAAACCTTTTTACCATTTTAATTTTAAAAAATGTTCCTGAAAACGATATTTACAAGTAATTCATTACATCTATAAAAATACGAGCAGACGATTTTTTAAAACTAATGTAGTTTGATTAAATTAAATTTAAAAACCGGCAAGGAAAAGATAAGTAAATGTTTGGTGAGGAGGAAATTGAATTATTATTGAAAAAAAAAATTATAAGCTATCGCAAACACAAAACTTTTACCATTTTAACTTTAAAAATATTCATGAAAACGATATTTACAAATACTTTGTAATAAAGTATCTATGTAAATACGAGCAGACGATATTTTTAAATTAATGTAATTTAAGAAATTTTAATTTTATTTTGTAGCTAACTTGATTTAAAAATTATAATTTTATTTAATGAAAAAAATTAGAATTTTATCATAATTTTAAATGATGCACTAAATAAAAAACGGTAAGAAAACTTTATTTTTAGTTCTATAGTTTTTATGTTATTTGTATAAAAATTTCTAAGTCCTTTATCCTCTAAATTATTTTTATTTTCATACTATTTTTTATAAAAATTAACAACATACTTGTTTAAATAAACGTTTACGGAAGTTTTTAAAAATGCAGTTTTATAATGAAATAGTATTGTTTTCATTTAAATAAAAAATAACTGATAAGAATTTTTCATAATTTTTGCTTAGGCACTAGATAAAAAAAAAAAAAAAAAAAAAAAAAAAAAAGAAGATGAATTAGAGAAAAAAGATCTTTTTAGTTTTAGTTTTATAGTTTGTAAATATTTCTTACTAGATACACGTCTACACGCTTACAGATAAACAAATGTATACATAATTTAAAAAAATCAAAATATAAATATAAATATAAATACAGAAAAATCTAATGCTCACTGTACTAATCCAAATAATTTTAATTTTATAAGAAAGAGAAAAATATTTTTATTATGAAAAGGTTTATATCGAATAATTTAATTAATAGTTTCATTTGTGCTTGAAATGCTTTACATCAATTTAAACAATTTTCTTTAAATGATATAATCAGATTTTTGGGATTATTAAGTATTTTGAGTGCTGTTAGATTTAAAAAGTTTTTTTAATCTTTTTTTATTGGAGTATTTACTGTTAAAAATCATTAAGATATATCATATATAAAATCAATCAGTTTTATAATTTAATAAGTTTATTTTCTATTTAATATAATTAATATTTTATTAATAATTTTCTTTGAGGTAATTTAAAAGGAAAATATATTTCAAGTTTAAAAAATTATTAATATTTTTGAAATAACATATATAACATATACATAATATTATTTTTAGCATATAATCTCGCAAAAAAATATATTATTTAATTTCAATAAATAAATAATGGCACTTTATAAAATTATTAATTATTAATAATTATTTGTCATGTAAAAAAATTTCTTGTTGTTTCTTTTCTTTTTAAATTTAAACATTACATTATTTTACACATAAAAAGAATCTATTTTATGTTCTATTGTACATTTTTACATACATTTTAAAATGTATACTAAAAAGTGTTAATAAAATTAATATTGCTAAAAATTTTCTCTATATTTGTTATTTATTTATTACGATTTCGGCCTTGTTTCTAAATCGTACTTAAGAAGAAACAATAAATTTTTAAAATGTCTACTAAACAATTTTACAACGTTAATAAACTTATTATTGTTAAAATTTTTCTTAATGTTACTTTTTCTTTATATTTGTTATTTGTTTTTTTTTTACGATTTAGACCTTGTTTCCAAATCGTACTTAACAAGAAGCAATATATTTTTGCATCCATTCTTAAAAGGTCTACTAAAGAGTTTTACAACTCTAATAAATTTATTATTATAAAAATTTACCCCTACATTAAGCCACGATTCAATTTATGCAAACAAAAGGAAAAAGTAACGGTTTCCAAGTCGTACATAATATACAGGGTGCTTGATCACAAGGTTTACAAACAAAAAGGGCTGGGATACACTTAAACGACTCGGTATCACATAGCAATGTTGCGATAGACGGGATTAAACACGGAAACTCTAGTAAAGCCATCATTTTCAGAAAAGGTCATGCTAGAATCTCCATATGAAGATATTTTTCTGTTTGATGATCCGATAGAATGGGTCAATCAAGCCAAATATCTTGGCCTAATTCTCGACAGCAAATTAACATTCCAGAAACATCTTCACACTGTAAAGACAAAATGCTGGAACAAATTACATCTTAGTTTTCCGTTAATAGGAAAATATTCTACTTTATCTTTAAAAAACAAACTTCTTTTATACAAACAAGTCCTTAGACCAATCTGACTTATGCAGCATCCATCTGGGGCCTTGCTGCAAAAACAAATAGAAACAAAATCAAGTTATCCAAAATAAAATTCTTAGAATAATTACGGGAGCTCCCTGGTTCATTCGAAATGACGTGCTGCATCGTGACCTACAAATAGAATCAATAGACGATCCTATTGCGAAGCTTTCAAGAAAGTTGTTTCTAAATATCAAGAACCATAAAAATAATTTAATTAAAAAGCTCAACTATTCTTCGCCCACAACGAAGGTAAATACCATTATCCATATTACACTACAGTATGGAATCACGACCTCAAGCCTCCCTAATTTCTTCTATGATCCATCTTCAATACTATTCTTCAGTTCTAAGAAATCTCCTATCGTCCTCTCTTTCTGCCTTGGCAGTGTGTACTGCGAAAATATGTTAAAAAGAAAAAAAAAAAACAAAAAACATTCCATTTTGAAAACATCAAGCTCTACCCTGCAGTAACAAACTTTACTTCCGATCTTCAGTTTCAAATGTTGTTCGTATGTTTTCTGTCTCCTTAAAGTTTTTATTTTTTTATTTTTGTGGTTGTATATTTATAATTCCTATTTATTTTCATTATATATGTGTTTATATGTCTGTCTGCTATGGATTTACGTATTTATATGCTTCTATTGTGCATTTATGTATTTTGATATTGCTTGATTGTCATCTCCTAGTTTGTTTCGCCCCCCTTATATATATATATATATATATATATATATATATATATATATATAATATATATATATAATATATATATAATATATATATATATATATATATATATATATATATATAATATATATATTTGTCTCTCGACGTTTCTTTCATAGATTTAGGATTAAAGATATTTGTCTCTCGAAAATTCAACAGATACCATTATATTATAATAATAAAGAACTCCCATTATGCGAGAACATTAAAATCTCCAAATGTTAAATTTTACAATCTTCGGTAAAAATTTCTCTCTCTCTCTCTCTTATATATATATTTATAAATATGTATACATATTTTCTTCTTCTTCATTGTCGCAACAGCCTATCAAGGCCCTCCACTCACTGGCAGATTTCGAGACAGGAGATGTTTTCTTTTTACGAGGTAGGGTTTGCCAACCCCTACGCCTAACTCTCTACAGCCATATTAGACAGGAATCTACGGTTTAAAGTGAATTCCGAACTACTGCAAACATCGTTAGACAAACTGGCGTCGACCAACAGGCCCCATATCTATCTATCTATATATGTATGCATGTATTTTTTATTCCTATCCTTTTATAACATTTTAGAAGTATGGATTCAGCCTGTCAGTCTGGAGATATAAGCTATTGAGATATTTCAGGATTTATACTAAAGTTAGAATACTTATATTATTACTTAACAATAAATGAAAAATTAACGAATTACAACTCTAAAAACTTCCTTAAACATGACAACTAATTAAGAAACACACGGCAAACCGAAACCATCTCAAACTAAACCCCTTTTGGCGCAATTTCTTTTCTCCATCGCCAATGCACTAAACAATGTACAACAAGATGTCTCAAGAAATATGTTGCAGTAGTTTTCTCTTGAGGGACCGGTGCTGGTTAGAGCACTGACAGGGAGAACCGAGAAACCCGGCACCGGTTCAATTAACACTCGAGAGGGCGGGATCTTTTTACATTATATTAATGGGAAATTATAATTGTCTTTAAATGGTTTTAGCATAAAATAACTTTTTCATTTTGTTACGTTTAAAATATTAGTTCATTTTTATTATAAGCATTTCTCGATATACTACTGTGCCCAAAAAGTAAGACAATTATTTTTTTTTTTTCCAAGAACTCTTTATTTATTTATCAAATTTATGTTATCGATTTCAAAGTAATCCCTCGGACACAATGCACTTATGCCAACGTTTTTTCCAATCCTCAATACATGCTAAAATGTCATGGGGAAGGGATGGCCTTCAAAGAGCTCGGCGATTCACTTTGAATCACTTCAATTGACTCCAAAACGGTGTCCCCAGAGAGGCCTTTTGAGTTTAGGGAATAGCCAGAAGTTGCACGATGTGAATACGGTGGTTGTGGAATGATATGGGTTTCATTTTTGGCAAAAAATTCACGAAGAATCAATGCAGTGTGAGCTGGCGCATTTAGAGTTTTCGGTACCAATCGAGATATGATTCGTTCGTTTCCCAAAATTTGGGAGGTCTTTTGAGTTTAGGGAATAGCCAGAAGTTGCACGATGTGAAGACGGTGTTTGTGGAATGATATGGGTTTCATTTTTGGCGAAAAAGTCACGAAGAATCAATGCAGTGTGAGCTGGCGCATTTAGAGTTTTTCGGTACCCATCGAGATATGATTTGTTCGTTTCCCAAAAATGGAATTGAACGATCCTTTTGAAATTCCAACATCATCAGCAAGATCTCTAATTGTAAATCGACGGTTTGCAAGGACTAAATCTTTAATTCGCTGAGCTTCGTCGGTTGAGGTTGAGGATCGACCAGAGGGCTCTTCGTCTTCAACGCGTTCTCTGCCTTCTTTGAACTGCTTATACCACTTCTAAAATTTCTTTCCGATATCGGAATGCTCACCGAATGCCTTCTGCAACATTCTATACGTTTCCCGCAAACACAATTGAATGCAAGTTCTTTGCTCATTATTAATTCAGACATTTCAAAAAATCGCCAGAATCAGTTTTAGCGTCACACAAAGTCAAGCGTAACTCAAACATTAATGAATATTTTGACGTCAAATTTCACACAGATGTCAAGGACAGTGTCAGCAACCTAAAAAAAAAAGAAAAAAAAAAATTGAAATTCCATAAGCGCCGGGAGTTTTAAATTGAAAATTAGTTTTACTTTTGGACACAGTGGTATATATGATTTATAAATAAAATTTTATAATCCAAATGATCCAAAAAGAAAAGTTTAAAAGCTTTTCAGATATTTTCGGGATTTATTATTATCCGAAAGTTAGCATTCTTATATTATTACTTAACAATAAATGAAAATTAAACTCTAAAATCTTCCTTAACCATGACATCTAATTAAGAAAACACACGGCAAAACCGAAAACCATCCATTCTCAAAATAAACCCCTTTGGCGCAGTTTCTTTCTCCCTCGCCAATGCACTAAACAATGTTATTTCTTAAGGAGCTCTGCATTAATCAAACTCCATTACCACAACAAGACGTCCTGGAATAGTGAGGGACCGTTGCTGGTTAGACCACTGACAGGGAGAACGGAGAAACCGAGCACCGGTTCAATTAACACTCGGAGAGAGGCGGATCTTTAATTACTGCATAAAATAGGGGCGATGATTATCAATCATGTGCAGCAAATGAAAAACCATCTTCGGCTGCCATCTTGGGCAGAATCCTTATTACAAACGTGACAGATATCACCCCCCGTGGTTGCAGCCTTTCCGATTTGGGAGAGGGCGCATGCGCCAATTGTAGCGTATTTTGCAGTTCCAAAGAAGATAGCTTTTTTATCTGATTGGGGAAATTAACTGAAATTTAAATGTAAATGTATCATAACATTTTCATGTTGATCATATATTTGTTCCGTCATGAAATAAAAAAAGTATTTATTGGTAATTAAGATATTTTATGTTATTAATTTATTTATTTTAGTTTGTTTTTGGATCATCGATAGCTTTGTATAATTTTTTTAGTCGAAAATAATGAATAGTATTTGTAATAATAATAATAATAAATAAATTAATTAATTAATTAATAATTATTATTATTTTTGTAATTAAATTTGATTAACAAATAATAATTAATTGTTGTTGTTTA